>JANPWX010017753.1:0-66939 GCA_024734555.1 Trochalopteron elliotii
GAAGGGTATTGTTCAATCAAGAGGGATTCTCCTTCAGCTGGCTAGGCTATTGTTTTCAGGTTATATAGTAACTAAGGCTCAGTATCCTACAACTCAAAGTAAGCTTTCATTTCTATTTCGATTATAGGTTTCATATTTTCAGAATCTTTTGCTAAGCAATCATATTTGTAAGGTTTCCCTGATTCATCTTCCCCAACAATTAAGCATGCGGAGTTTGTTCTTTGAAATGGGTCGGTGGTCCTTTTTATGGGGCAGGGTCTCAAAATTATAAAGTAAAATGGGTCTTCCTCGCTTTGACTTTTTAACCTTTTAGTGCTAGTGACAACTGAATCCTGTTTTTCCAGGACTGTTTGATTTATGATTGTATTGTATTCTTGGAGTCTATTGATTAGTCAGAATACATAAACAGGCCTCATGATTTATCAGTTCCTTAAATCCGGCTTCTGTTAGTAGAGGGAAGTTTGTCTATCTTACCTCAGCAATATCTAGTTTAACTAAAGTCCTTAATTCTTAAAAATCAATGTCTCAACCAATGGCTATTACCAATTAACAACAGAGTAGGATAATAAGAAATAAGAACAAATCTTAAAACACCTTACCCCCCCCACCCCTCCCTTCTTCCCAGGCTAAACTTCACTCCTGATACTTCTCCCCTGCCCTCTCCCCCAGGAGGGCGGGGGGATGGGGAATGGGGGTTGCAGTCAGTTACTATCACACCTTGTCTCTGCTGCTTCTTCCTCCATGTTCTTTCCCTGCTTCAGTGTGGGGTCCTACCCACAGGAAACAGTTCTCCACAAACTTCTCCACCGTGGGTCCTTTCCACAGGCTGCAATTCTTCATGAACTCCTCCAGCATGGACTCTCCATGAGGTCACAGGTCCTTTGGGTGCATCCACCTGTTACCAAACGAGTTATATCTCTTTTAAAAGGAGCCTAGGCAGCAGTGGGGGAAAATTGTTAAGAGGAGATTTAATCCATTAAATAGATTACAGGCAAGCTCTGGGCAATGTCCATGTGATAGAAAAACAAATTAAAAGTTTAGGGCCACATGTTGCCCTCTTCCTTTCCCCATTGGCTGAGGTACTAGGAAGCATATACCCCCCTACCCCCGATCCTGTCATTTTCACCCAAACTTTAGAAACTCAGACTTGTGCAAACCCATTTGTCTGTTTCAGGAGTTGTTATAAATGTATATTATAAAGTTGACTTTTCCCAAGGTGTGTGCTATATGAATAATAACATTGTAGTAAGGATATAAGTTTTTATTTCTGCTATTAGTAAAGAAAATTAGGCATAGTGGTAGTAGTTGATATAGTGTGCTTAAACTGTCTGTTTGTTTGGGATAACATCCAGTGAACACGTAGAGAAGACCCTGCTATTGATACACGAACTATCAGCATCTGCCACCTGAAGAAAGTCTGGACCAAGGCCCAATCTGGAGGTGATAATGAAGACACAGCCAAGAAACACGCATGCTCTAAAAAGGCGGACCCGAGGAGGGACCATGCAAAACAGTTCCTGGAATATGGAAACTAGTTTATGGAAAAATATGAATATTCAACAGACTGATGCAATAGAATGGGTATTTAAAGAATGTCTCTGATACAGCAAGGTGTGGACGTGGCTGAATGCCAAGTCACCCGGCTGGCCGTACCTTGCTTTTTTTCTATCTCCTAATTGTCTTATTTTCTATTAAACCTATTTCTTAAAATTTACATAGAAAGTGAACCTCGTTTTTCACAGGAGTCAAACTGTCGGGGTTCTGTAACAAACCTTCAGCTTGAAGTTGTTAGAGACATTAAGACCCATTCCAAAGACGTTAACACCCATGCCCTCACCCATGGAATTGTTTGTAAAGACATTAGCACACATCTTCCCTATCACTACTGTGGTGTGTTGTGGGTTTGCAGGCAAGAATGAGAAACCGACCCTATCTTTGCAATATGAGTCCACGGGTGCAGGTGCAGTGTGACTGTAGGTGTGACACGGGATGATGGAAGGAGGGACAAAGGGGACAGGCAGGAGGAGTGGTACGCGCAGCGTTACTCTAAGAACAGCTCTTCCTCGCGCCCGGGCTTCAGCGAGGGGAACTACAACTCCCAAGAGCCTTTGCAACATCAAGCGCAGGAGGATTCATGCCTCAAGTGTGGTGGCGGCCTACGCGACATCGAGGGTAGCCGGGCGGGGGCGTAGCCATTGGCTGAACTACAACTTCTAGCAGCCCTTCACACATCTCGCGCGTGCGCACGGCCTTGGTCCGGCCGCACTTTTCCGTTGTCGCCGTAGGTGTGTGTGGAGGGGGGAAGGGAGCGAGCGAACGCGGCGGTGAGGAGGGGGATGAAAGTTGAGAGTTGAGAGTTGAACCGCCGTTGTCCCTGCTAGCTTGCACTCATGATTCCTATATGCCCGGTAGTTTCTTTCACCTATGGTAAGTAATGGCGCTCGATGTTTCTGTGTGTCCGTGAGCGTGGGGGGAGGGGGGCGGCGGCGAAGGGGAGGAGATGCGGCCCGCGCGCGGGGCGGAGGAGCGGTGGTCCTTGAGGCGCCGTGTTTGACCTGGCGCTCGCGCGCACTTCTGTCTCTTGTCTGTCTGTCCCTTTCTCTCCCCGCCTCCTCCTGCCGGGCCTCCTGTCATGGCCCCGACCGCTGCCGCCTCTTGGTTATCTTCGCCACAGTGCCCAGCCGCCTGGGAGAAGATGCCAAAATGGCCACCGGCAACTACTTTGGATTCACCCATAGCGGGGCTGCTGCCCAGTATAGGTAACCAGCGCGACCCCTCCCTGCCCCGCCCCTCCCTCTGTCCTTGCCCGGAGTCACTTCCCTCTGCCTCCGGTTTCGTGTCCCTGACCGGGATCTCCCCGCCCCCTCGGGGTGAGTGCTTGGGATTCCTCCCATCTTCCGCTCCGTGTGGAGCCTGCTTCTGCAACCCGCTCCTCCGCGATAATTGTGCTTGGAACCCATCTGCTTATCTGCCTCTCCCGCAGGTGTGTTTTCTTATCCTGGTAAGGACCTCCCTGTATCCCCAATGGTGTGAGGGTGGGGAGGTGGAGCCGAACACCACGGAGGAGGCAGCATCAGATCCCAAGGCCCTTAAATTAAAATGGCCACTTAGAGTCAACAACGCCAAGTTACTGTCTGCTGCCCCCTGGACACTTCTCCTTCAGTAAAGATGGGGCTTGATCCCTCCCCAAGTCTTTGCTTCCCCCTATGTCAGTGCGGGAAGATGCAATCCTTTTTAACACGTGTTAAAATTACACCAACCCAACCTATGGGAGACTGGATAAATAAGGGAAGAGTAGAAGCACCAGAAAATACAGGGGACTGTCCCATTCCACTGAAGCAATGCTATAATTAATGTATCAGAAAGTAGAGAAAGTACTTTTGGAGCTATGCACCTTTTAAAAAGATTTCCTACTTGGGTATCTTAAGATCAGGAGCAGGTCTTATAGTGGAGCTCAGAGACCTGTAACCATATATTTTGTATCTTTGTACTCTTTGTGCATCCAAATTGTGTGTCAGACTGTTAAAAACTAATTTGTAGCATTTATTATCTCACTTTTTATGAAATCAAATTATTTAATTTGGCAAAACCCAGATACAATCATGAACATCACATTTTTGCTTGTGTTGGAGTAGCACCTTGAAGTTCATATTTGAGTCTTTGTTATTAATTTAATAAATTTATAAAAAAGGCCTTCCTTGACTCCTAAGTCTTGGTTAATGGGAAAATAGTAGGATAAACCAAATATATGAAATATGAGGGATTATTGGCAAATGAATGCAGATGTGTGCTACTGTTATCTAGCTAATCAAAACTGCATACCTGATAGTTTCAGGAATATACAGTTTTATGTGGGTCTTGGAATGACTCCCAAGTGATTATTTTCTGGAAATGGATATAAAATAAATTAATTTTTATTTACTCCAATGTATAATAGTTAAAAGAGAGGATTAAACTTAGCTAATATTTTTGTTCTTTTTTTTGGATTAGGTGCTCACAGTATGTTTGTTTTACTTGACAGTTGTGGAATTTGAAACTGGGTTGTCATGGGGTATGAAGGAGCTTTTAAATAACATAGAGGATTTTTTTTTGTAAGTAAATAAACAATCTTTGAGTGAATAATAAACTGAGATCTATATATATCTGCAATTTTGAAGTGGAGATTCATTTTTTAAAATTGTTATTCCTTTTATTGTGGAGCTGAGGTGGCCTGTAGACATAAGAACCTGAACAACTGATTTGAAATTTCCTTAAAACCATATAATTGGAATACAGTTCAAATTCAAAACTGTTTTCATAGTTAATCCTAAATGTATTCTTGAGAAAATGGAAAGACTGATTGAAAGAAGCTTTTTCCTTTGCTATCAAAAGTACAAGATACTATTCCATTTACGTATCAGTAAAAGACTATCCTATAAATGGTTTGTACATTTACCATGTCTGAAACTGAAGAGACAAAGCAGTGTTAAATCAGTCCTTTCATAAGAATGAATTGAATATTTTGAACAGAAAACACAGGAATCAATGTCTAAAAGGGAGTTTTTCTTAATGTAATGACATCATGATTTAATGAAAGAAGCATTAGATTATGCAAATACCAATACAGAAAATTTCTCTGAATATTGCAATACCTTTGTGCTAGTAGTGGTATTGGGCCTAGGGTTATAAACCTGCATACAATGCAAAACTCTGTTACTTATTTAAGTAACTATTAATCCGTCTATTTACAAGCCTGAAATAAATGTGAAATTTGGTGATACTAGTCCTCTTTAGTTTGTATGTGTGTGTACTCTGTAGGCCACCTTAAACACTGTGTCTATTCAGTTTGACATGAACAACCTAATATTGGCTTGTTTTTCATGTATAAAAAATATTAGCATTCTTGATTCACTGCTGGAGAAGAGGCATAATTATGCTTTTATTTTGAAGCTGGCTGACTGAAATGTGGGGATGCTGATGGAAAGATAGGGATATTGAGAAATATTTGGACAGAGAAGTGTACAAATGTGATGATCTCAATCTTGTGTTAAGGTTTTGCTTCCTGTTAAGAAGATAAAGAACCTTTGAGCATCTGCGTTTCATCTTATGTTCATACCATGTACCTACTCTAATGAGACAGGTCACAGATGCGAGATTCTTGGGTAGTTAGGAGTGAATTGTTAACTTTGAATTGCTAAGTGTGGTGAGCCTTTGTAGGTAAAGGCAATTAATTGTTGCAGATAGGGTCCAGAGCCAATCACAGTGCCTGTGAGTTTAGATTAAGATGCAGTCTTCTAGGTAGCCATATGGAAGTGAACTCTTGCAATTATAGCTAGTTTTGTATTCAAGTGCAGTGTATGATGTTACCGGATGTTCGAGACTGGTACAGAAGTGTTATGACCCGCCCTAGAAGGCAAGGGTAACCTAGGTTCTTGTTAATCCCTTGGGGTGGATTAGAGTGAAATGACACTGATTGATGTTTGTAAATATATACATATAGGGTTTATTTTAGAACAATTTGGTTGCAATGGAAAGCAGGTATGTAGCCATTTGGGTTATTATCTATAGTAATATAGCAATATGAAAGCATGAAAATATCATTTAAGAAAATGTATAAGGGAAAAGAAAGGATAAGAGTAAGGGAACATATCACTACCCATGGATCTGCAATGAGACTTGATGCAATTTCGATGTCCATTAGTCACAGTAGTGATCACTGTCTTGATCCATTGGAGGTGGGGAAAAAACCCTCGAAACATGAAGTCCAATGGGTTAAAATATGCTCAGGCTGGGTGGGAATGCCCAGGTACTTCCCCTGGGGGGGAGCTTTCAGTCCTCTGATGGAAGGCCTCAGAAATGAGTCTGGGGGCACTTTGGGGGTCTGATGGTTTATGACACCTTCTAAGACATGACATCTGCCTCTCATGTCAGCACAGTTGAGCCAGTTATGCCCCATCTGACCTGGACTCTTGTGTCCAGTTCTGGGCTCCCCAGTGCAAGAGAGACATGGACATATTGGAGAGAGTCCAATGAAAGGCCACAAAGATGATGAAGGGGCTGGAGCCTCTCACCTATGAAGAAAGGCTGAGAGAAAGAGCTGTGACTGTTTAGCCTAGAGATAAGAAGGCTCAAGGGGGATCCTGTTAATGTATATAAATACCTAAAGGAAGAGTGCAAAGAGGACAGAGCCAGGCTCTTGTCAGTGGTGCCCAGTGACAGGACCAGAGGCAATGGGCACAAACCAAAACACAGGAGGTTCCCTCTGGACATCAGAAAATGTTTTTTAAACTGTGAGGGTGACAGCACTGACACAGGTTGCCCAGTAAACTTCTGGAGTCTCCCTCCTTGAAGATGTTCAAATCGCAGTCTGGACATGGTCCTGGGCAACTGGCTCTTGCTGGCGCTGCTTGAACAGGATTGGACCCTCCAGATGTCTCTTCCAACCTTAGCCATTCTTTGATTCTGTGATTTTGACAAGGAAAATGTTAGTGGTTGATAGTTTTCAGGCAGACATAACATCTAAAATTCAGTTCTTTTTGTCATGCGTTATCATTGTGAACATGGCTGTTATCTAGACTTGAATAACATCAGTGTTTTGATAATGAGCTGTCAATGGTGTGCAACCAAGTAAAGAGAAGTAGATGGATAAATTCTGCAAGATTATGAGCCAGTGTGGCCCTTCACTCCCCAGAAAATCAGATTGACATGGAATTGAAGATTAGTGTGGAGAAAAATAAATGGTCACAGCTTGCTGCAATCAGCCTTATCTAGGAGGTTTAATATAGTGGTATTTTATAATATATGGCACTTTTTCTGATACTAATGTATCACAAACATCAGTATTTTCAATCACTAATGTCAGTAGAACTTAGTGTAGTTGTTATTCAAAGATTTGAGTCAAAGATGTTTCAAAAAAGCCCAAACTTTTCTCATGCACTGTAGTACAATAATTCTATGTAAAGAATTAATTCTCTTGACCCTTGAGGATTTTTAGGTAAGACGTGAAAGATGTGAGCAAGCTAGGTATATGTTGGGGTCTAAAACTTCTGAATAGAAGTGAGCTTATTTGGAAGGAGGAAGCAAAGAGCATGTCTCGCTGAAAATGTTGGGATAAATTAAACTCTCTAACACAATTTTTTTAGTATTAAGGAATAGGCATTACTTTATTCCAGGCCAGGGTGCATAAGGGGATAGCTCCACCTAGGCGCACACAACTTTCAAAACTTTTTACTTATTTATACATTATTAGCAAACAAATTAATGTTAATTGGTTCTAAATTACATAATTCTCTTCATTAATTAGTATTCTATCTTTTATTGGTTATTGATTTCCCACTTCTCATGCTCATTAATCCACATTTTTCAGTCTTTTTATTGTCTTTTTCCCAGACAGGGAGTCTGCAGCACAGGTTGGATCGTCTTTGTTAGTCTCCTCTATCTTCTGGTTACTTCAACATGTCCTTGGAGGGCTATAAATTCTGGATTCCAGGTGTCCAGCTTTTAAGTCCCTCAGGTTTTGTTCATTGAAGCTTATCAGGGTTAGTTTAGCAAAACTTAAAGTTTCAGTGATCTAATAATCAAACTCTAACAGTAACGGTCTGTAAAAAAACCAAAACAACTTAGCTACATGCTGGCTAAAGTGGAAAATCACACTGCTTAAGAGTAATACACTGCTTATGATTATTTAAAGCAATTAATAAATAGTTAATTAAAACCATTAATTAGGAAAGTTATATAATTTCCAACACATAGGGAAATAGGGATATGCAAGTAGTAGTTTAGGGCACGTAGGGAGAGATGAAAAACATTAGGTAGGGTAATGGAAATGACCTGTCATTGACTAAAACACATCTACAGAACATGGAGTGCAACATGTAGCCTGTACACTGGCTGTGACTGTGATAGTGAAAATACAGTGAAATAGAAATCCAAGATGGAAGATGAGTGTTGAAGAATGTGTGTTGTTCCTAGAAAATAGAAATTAAAGTGAGCTTGGTGGGGAAGCACTGTTACTATTATGATCAGCCAAAGAAATAGGTGTGGTATGAATAAAATATATTCATTTTGAATGAAAATCTCTGGCAGAAGAGATATTATTAAAGCAATGCAGAAGAGTAAGATTTGAAGCTGACGAGTCCTTTGCCTGTAACTTAAGTCAAAGAATGTTTGTTTTGATAGTAAGTTAAAATACTGTAAGAATTGTAATATGAAGTTACCTTGAATGTTCACAAACTTGCTTTGCTTTAAGTAAATGTTGGTTTAGATCTCATTTGCTTTTGAAACAATCTTTCATAAACTTATGAAAAAAATTTTGACAGTGAGGGTGCTCAGACATTGGAACAGGTTGTCTAGAGCAGTTTTGGATTCTCCATTCTTGGAGATGATTGGAACCTGACTGGACACAAAGCCCTGGGAAAACTAATGTAACTGTTATTAGCTGTGTTTTGGGCACAGGGTTAGAACAGATGACCTCATAATCTTTGTTTCAGCCTAAATTATTCTGTCATTTTAAAGTTCTGTCTAGTTAGTAAAGCCAGTTGGACTACATATCTTTTCATATGAAGAGCACTAGAATTCTTTGAACTCAAAAATGCTATTAAGGATATTAGAATTTATTTGGGGGAAGAGAAGAATTGATCTACAAAGAAAACTCACTAAGGTATCAGATCAATCAGTTAGCTTCTCTGTCTGCTTCTAATTTGGTTCAACTTTTTCCCCACTATGTTAGGGGATTAAGCTAAACTGAATTACTTTCTTTGTTGCAGTAAAGAGCACACGTGTGGTTTGTTACCATAGCTCAGCTGACATACCATATTTCATTGTTGCTCTAATAACTTGATCAAGTGCCTAAGTTTTTTGAGTCTTATTTATTTGGACTAAGTTGAAATACTTGATGTGGTGCAATATGGAAAATTATTACTTAAGTTAGAGATTAGTAAAAGAATTGTAGAGGAGATGGTAGAGGTGGTTAGTAGAATTAGAAGAGTGATTATCAAAGAGGAATAGTTGCAGTGGAGTACTCTAGGGATTGGTTTTGAGTCTTATTATTTATGGTGCATTGTGATATTTGATGCAAAGGAAATATTGTCAATACACAGGTAACTTTACAAGAAGCTGCTCTGAGGAAGCTAGATCCTTTGGAAAGAAAGTCTGGAGCAGAATGAGTGGCACAACTGAAACTTCACCTCATGATCCATACAATTCTTGCCATCTGTAGTAATGAAAGAATAGATACTACTAGGATATGTGCAATGAAAAATTGCAAGAAAGATTGGTGGAAGAGGGAGCTAGCAAAATAGTTTGGAGGGAGGTAAGTTCATCTTGTCAAATGTGATGAGGCACTAATCACCAAACAAGGATTAAAAACTCTTGTAAGTTAAATGACAGTGACACAAAAATATTTTGATTATAAATTAATTACCTGAAAGTATCTGGTCATCTTTATGTTAAAAGGTTCTCAGTAAGACCATGGGGAGAAAAAGAAACATAAATTTAGGAAAGATGTTGATATGAATTTCTGTAACATAGCACAACAACTTTTAAAAATGAAGTAGCAGTCAGTTCTACAATATTTTTCTTGTGGTCTTGCAAACTTGGTCACTAGCTCTGCATGGTATTGCAGAAGCAAGGGGAACAGATTTGCTAAAATAAACATGGTCATAGAATTATATTAGCCTTAGAAATCAAATTATTTGAGCTGCTAATTCTATACCATGATAAGGAAATTTGGTACAAAAACAGCACAGAAGAAATTAAACTGCCTGTTAGCAGAATCTTGTTAATAATCCTGCTCATAATGATCACAATCTCTTCACAATATTAAACACTGAAAACTTTCAGGCAGCTTTAATCCTTTAATCATATATTCTGAGAACAAAAGCATTTTTGTTGATAGACTGATACTGTTACCTTATAGTGTGTTGTTAACACTGTATTGTATTTTGTAATAGTAACTTAAGCACAGTTTCATGAAACTTGAGACAGATTAATGCTTCCTGGGCAGGTCCCTGTTCTTTCTCTTTCTCCCATTATTTCATTATTTTCCTCTGGTCCCATATATATAACTTATGTGGGTTATACAGCAGACTGTTTTGTGAGCTACAATGTTTCTAACATTTCTACCACATTAGAAAATGAGCTCAGGAAAAAAAAATCTCGTAGTTTTCTGCTAGATTAATGAGTTAAATCAGTGCAATGAATAGCTTGACAAGTAGCAGAACTAGCACTAGGGATGAAATAGGATGGCATAGCCAGGTTTGGTATATGGGAGGAAGGAGGAATAAGAGTGGGGAGGAAGACTTTTCCTTGTTGGCAGTATTAGACTGTTGATGTGTTCAAGTGCAGTTTGAGATAAAGTCTGCTGCCTGTTTTCCCAATGTAATGTATTTTTAGTAGGTACATATGATAATGTGAATTACCTCAGAACATATGAATATTTTACACTTTTGTACTGTTAGTTATGTAGATAATACAGCCTAATTTTATAGATTGTCATTCACTTTTACCATCATAAAATAGTCTTCCTGAATTTTCTGATGGAGTTTGGTTTCTCACTTTAAACTGACAAAATAGATAAACTTTTTATATATGTCAAGCACTGGTGGGAGCTACACCAGAGTGGGTCAGGTCAGGTCTTTTCCTTCCACTGTTATGCTAAGAAGTTGAAAATTAAATGAAACGTAATTGAGTACAACTCACAACTGAATTAAATTTGGATGAAATACAAGTAGTTTTTAAACCAAACAGGCCTAAGATGGGAAGAAGGTAGAGTCCAGGTGTGTAAGTCCAATAATAATAACAACATTTTCTCTGTGTGTTTCTGCTGTAAGAATTTTTTAAAAATATATTGAAGTTAATGGGTCCTGCTGTAATTAAAATTACAAAATCAGGTTTTCTTAATAAAAAAGTTATTAAACAAAAGGGAATTATGGAAATGTCTTTTACAAAAAATAATAGTAACTATAGTTAAAAGGTGCTTTGTTTCTGATAGCTATGTCAGAGAGAATATTGCAGTCTTTAGGAAAGAAATACCGCAACTCGTTCCTTTTGGTTTTGAGCATAATCATACTGAAATTCCACTTTGACACTGAGTATGTTTGCTTCCAACAGGATTTCATTTTTTTTTTTTCTAAAAATTAGAGGATACTACCTCCTTGATAGGCATGGAATTGTTTTTGAATAGTCTTTTTAATAGTGCTATGGAGATGTGAAACTCTATAGAGACTCTAAAATATTGAAAATCAGTACAGGAAGTGTGCTAAAAATTTCATAAGAATCACTCAATCCCCTATTTCATATAATTGTTCCAGATAGTGATATTTTGCCCAGTTCACTTTATTTGTTTAAAAATAGCTATTATAGGATTTTAATAATAATACAAAGTTATAAATCATTATAGGACAACAATATTTGTTTTCATTTGAATAATTAAGTCTTAGAAGCCATAGTTTTTTATTTCCACTATTAATATTTATTTATTCTTATTAAATAGCTACACTGTAATTAAAGAGAAGCAAATTAATCTCAGCACGTGCCTGGAAGATTGCCAGACCTCTGGTAGCAGTTGTCTTGCTTGGTTTGACTGCCCATTCTTTTGATGCTTCATGTTGTGAGGCAGTGGACTTCTGTATGAGTGAGTGGGGCCAGCTTTTATAATTTTCAATTTTTGTGGGAAAACTCCCACATCAGAAATATTTAAAGTGTCTCTTCCTGAAATTTAAGAGTTCTGAGCTATTTTTCACAGAAGTCTTTAAAATCTCATTATTTTAATATGATTTACTGAAAAACATCATGCAAGTGCATATCAGTAACGAGCTCTCACAGAAAAGCAGTATTTTTCTTAATTTGACAGGTATATCAGTTTTATTGAAGAACCACTAAAACACTTAAAAACTTATTGGTCATGAAAAGATAACTGGGTAAGACTTCTGTATTATTTTGAATGAAAGGCTTGGGTTCTTTTCAAGCAGTGGACCACAGCTACCACCACTCCTTGCTAAGAAGACAGTCATTGCCTGCATGATATATTTACATTCACAGAAACTTCAAAATTATACAGCCTTTTTAATGGGGTGGATAAGAGGTAATAAAAGTAATTACAGTGTATGATAGCTGTTCCAGATCTGTTTGCAGAACAGAAAAGTATGAATCAAATCTGGGAATTTGAAATGTTTAGGTGTTAGATGAGTATGTTGGATTAATCTAATTATTCACTTACTGTCTTTTTCCAATGTAGCCAGCAGCCAGCTTCGGGCGTAGCTTATTCCCATCCAACTACAGTTGCCAGCTACACTGTCCACCAGGCACCAGTTGCTGCGCACACTGTCACTGCAGCCTATGCTCCAGCAGCAGCTACAGTTGCAGTAGCCAGGCCTGCTCCAGTAGCTGTTGCAGCTGCTGCAACAGCTGCTGCTTATGGAGGCTATCCTACAGCGCACACAGCTACAGATTATGGTTATACACAGAGGCAACAAGAAGCTCCACCACCACCACCTCCTGTCACTACGCAGAATTACCAGGTGTGTTAAAAAAAAAAAAAAAGTGCAATTTTTAAATGATATGTTAAAAGGAGGAGGCCTGTTTGGATAAGAGAATGTGGTGATATTTATATTTTTTCTTCCATGGCTCACAGCTAAAACTGTGATAGAATGTGAAGTGACTGCTGTCCCGTATGGTGCGTATAGAGGATTATCAGCAGTAATACTGTTAAGATTTAGACATTCACACAATAAACAATGTATTGACATTTATCTCCAAATGATTTTGTGAACTACTGCTGAAATGCTTGTCTTGGCTAGCCTAATTGTCCAAGTGGCATGCAGTTAAATGGGTCATGGAACTGATTTAGATGAAAAAACTGTTCCAATAAAAATTTTCAGTGGGAGATAAAGTAGTTCCCTTGTCAGATTCCTGGTTGCCACAGGAGCTCTAGCACCAAATGTAGGAGGATAGATTATTCTAGGAGAGGAACTGTCTTTTGAGTAGATTTTGGGTACCCTTTGTGAGACTACTGCCTACCCTTGTGTGGCTACAGGCTTTTACAAAAGGAAACTGTTGTCTGTTTTTATCTTGCTTTGACCTTTACTTACACTTCTTTGCATTGAATCTAGCAGTTGTCAGCATTTGGGTGGATCAGTTCAGGATAAGGATTCCACAGAAGGTTAACCAACTAAAAAAGGAACAGCATCTTTCCATGGGATTGACAGGCTTCTGCAGAATTTCCTTGGTTCTGCACAGTTGTGGTGCCAATGCAAGAGATGGACGTGGGATCATGTAGGGTGAGGAGAGATGTGATGGTACCTCAGACAACTTCCCATTCTTACACTGGCTTAAATGTCTTATGAAACAACATCCTGTCAGTGACTGGTATTCCTCTTCAGAAATAAAGAAACTTAGCAGTACAAATCAGTGCTGCATCAGTTTTGCAGTTGGAAGATTTCAGTATGTAGTGGTTATCTTGGGACTTATTTAAGATAAGTGTTTACTCCAAAGAGTGAGAAGTTGCAGTCTTTTCTGTCTGTCTAGACTGACACAATACAAGGGTATATACACATCAGTAACCCTAGCCCATTGGTTTCAATCAGACAGCTTAGATGCAGAAAGATGAGCGGTTTTACATGGCTAGGTAGTTTCCTATTAGAAATGTGAGCTTTATTTGTATTTTTATCAGCTTTTTTTCTACATTCTCTAGACTCTAATTTGCATTTTTATTTGTTTAAAGCTACTATACTGTTGCTGTATGTTATGATTTCCTTTGTATGGCTTTGTACTTTGTTACATACAGTAATGAACTGAAATGTAGGAGTCTTTCCAGTAGCATATTTACACATAATTACAAGGTTGTTAAACTAGTTAGTTACTAGATGCATTCAGATAGAAAAGAGTCCTCTAAATTAAAGAAAAATACTACAAGAAAGACATTGAGGCACTGGAGTGTGTCCAAAGAAGAGCAGTGAAGATAGTGAAGGGTCTGGAACATAAGTCTTCTGAGGAGTGGCTGACGGAGCTAGGGTTGTGTAGCCTGGAGAAGAAAAGGCTGAGAGGAGATCTTACTGCTCTGAAAAGAGGTTGTAGTGAGGTGGGTCTCAGTCTCATTTCACAAGTAGCATGTGACAACACAAAAGGAAAATCGCCTCAAGTTGCACCAGGAGAGGTTTGGTTTGGATATTAGGAAAAATTTCTTTACAGGAAGGGTTCTAAAACATTGGAACAGGCTGCCCAGGGAAGTGGTAGTCACCATTACTGGAAACATTCAAAAAATGTGTGGATATGGTTTAGTAGTGAACATGGTGGTAGTGCTAGGTTTACTGTTGGACCTGGTGATCTTAGAGGTCTTTTCTAACCATAATGATTCTATGATTTCATTCACCAGCACCCCCAAGTCCTTGGCAGGGCTGCTCTCAATTTCTTCATTCCCCACCCTGTATTGATACAAGAGATTGCCCAGACCCAGGTGCAGCACCTTGCACTTAGTCTTGTTGAACCTCATGAGTTTCCCATGGGCCACATCTTGAGCTTGTCCAGGTCGCTCTGGATGGCATCCCATCCTTCAGGAGTGTCAACTGTACTGCTCAGCTTGGTGTCATCTGCAAACTTGCTGAGGGTGCACTCGATCCTTTCATCTATGTCATTGATGAAGACAATGAATAACATTTGGTCCCAATACAAACCTCTGAGGGACACCACTTGTCACTGATGTCCATTGGGACACTGAGCCGTTGACAGCTACACTCTGGATGCAACCATCCAAGCAATTCCTTATCCACTGAACAGCCCACCCATTGAATCCTCTCTCAAACTGAGAGAAAAGGATATTGTGGGGGACCATGTCAAAGGCTTTACAGAAGTCTAAATAAAGGACATCTGTAGCCCTTCCCTTGTCCACTGATGGAGTCATTCCATCGTAGATGGCCACTAGGTTGGTCAGACTTGCCCTTGGTGAAGCCGTGCTGATTGTCCTGAATCACCTCCCTGTCCTCCATGTGCCTTAGCAGAGCTTCTAGGAGGATCTGTTCCAGGATCTTCCCAGGCACAGATGTGATGCTGACAGGACAGTAGTTCCCAGGGTCTTCCTTTCTACCCTTTATAAAGATGAGTACAATGTTTCCCTTTTTCCAGTCACCTGGGACTTCACCTGACTGCCATGACTTTTCAAATGTGATGGAGAATGGCTTGGCAACTACATCAGCCAATTCCCTCAGGACTGATTCATCTCATCAGGTCCTATAGACTTATGTATGTTCAGGTTCCTCAGGTGGTCATGAACCTGATATTCTCTTACAGTGGGAGGGACTTTGCTCTCCCAGTCTGTCTTGCAGTCTACCCACTTGAGAAGTGTGGGAAGAGAGGTTGCCATTGAAGACTGAGTCAAAAAAGCTGTTGAGTACCTCAGCTTTTTCCTCATTATTATTGAGAGTTTGCCAGTCTTGCTTATCAGGAATGGTACATCTTTGACCTTCCTTTTCTGGCTGACATACCTGTAGAAGTCCTTCCTGTTATTCTTTGCCTCCTTTGTCAAGTTCAGCTCCTGCTGCACCTTGGCCTTCCACACATGATCCTGACACAACCAGTGTCCCTATATGTCTTCCAGGATACCTGTCCTTGATTCCACTGCCTGTGCATTTCCCTCTTGCCCTTTAGTTTGACTCAGCCATGCTGGTCTCTTGCCTTCTTTGCCTGACTTCTTGTGCCTGGGGATTGCAAGCTCTCTTTGCTCAATGGAAGACTCCCTTAAAGATCTGGCAGCTCTGTTCTGCTCCTTGTCCCTGAGGGCAGTTTCTCAGGGGGATCCTATTGACTAACTCCTTGAACAGCTGGAAGCTTATTTTCCTAAAATTATTGGTCTTGACTCTGCCTGACCCATATTCCTCAGGACTGCAAACTCCACGTGTGCATGATCACTGCAGCTCAGGCTGCCTCCAATCTTGATGATCCTCATTAGCTCACTTACATTGGTGACCATCAGGTCCAGTATTGCATCCCCTCTGTTAGTGCTATCTATTACCTGGCTAAAAAAGTTATCCTCCATGCATTCCAGGAGTCTCCTGGATTGCCTACCACTCCCTGTGCTACTTTCCCAGCTGATGCTGGGGTGGTTGAAGCCCCCCAGCAGGACAAGAACCTGCAAGTGCAATGTCTCCTGTAGCTGGAGCAAGAAGGCTTCATCAATAGGCTTCTCCTGATTGAGTGGCCTGTAGTAAACACCAACCACAGGGTTCTCTTTTTCAGTTCACTCTCTATTTCTCACTCATAAGCTTTCAACCTTCTCATGACTGTTCTTCAGAGACAGCTGTTCATAATCTATCCATTTCTTGACAAAAGGGGCAACCCCTCTACCCCTCTTTTTTTCTCTGTCCCTTCTGAACAGCCTGTAGCCATCGATAACCACACTCCAGTCATGGGATTTGTCCGACCAAGTTTCAGTAATGGCAACAAGGTTGTAGCTTTGTAGCAGCATGGAGACTTCCAACTCCTCCTGTTTGTTGCCCATGGTGCATGTGTTGGTGCAAAGGCATCTCAGCTGGGCTGTCAGCATGTCACCTTTATTAGAGGAACACCCCTCCCTTGAGGTGTTTCCCTGGTGGCTGCTATTACCTCAGGTGTTGCAGCAGCCCTCTCATTAGAGGGTACAAATGAGCCAAGACACAGACTTCTTGTTTATCACAGCGTGAAAAGGGTCCTGGTTTATTCCTCTTCATAATTCAGTTATCCTGACTCCAACTGCTCACTGACTGGCTACAGCAAACTCCCACTGTAGGTTTCCCTTGCAGACTCTGACTGCCGGTATTTCCTGCTAGACTTTGACTGCAGGTTCCAACAGCAGGCTCTAACTGCAGACCCAGACTGACCACACAGCAGTGATTGTCTCTCCTGTTTGGCCAGTCCTCCTGGATCCTTCCTTCACTATCTCCTTCCTCAGGATCCTTCCTCAAGGTCCTTTCCTGACCAGCCAACCCACCCCTTTTATCACACTTATCTTTATTGGATATAGCTGTGACTCATCAGGGGCGAGGCTGTTTTGGGTAATTAACACAGCTGTGACTCATTAGGGATGAGGTCACCTGTAATCCCTTCTCCTACACTCAGGAGGCCCTGGCTCATCTCTGTAAGTCTTTAAGTGTGCCTCAGTGTGGCTAGCACATCTCAAAGTCACTGGCTGAAGGCCCTCGCTACCACTCCATCCCTCTACTCTTGATGTGTTGTCCCACAGCTTGTCAAGGACAAGCCTGATATTATCCCCCTCTTCCATCATGTCTGGTTTAAAGCTCTATATCAATGAGTGCTGCTAGCTCCTGAGCAAAGACCCTCTTCCCCTTTTGAGAAGGGGGAATCCCATCTGATTCCAGCATGCCTGGTGTCATGTAGGCCATCCCATTATACAAACCCATGAAATTGTGGCAGTGACACCAGCCATAGAGCCATGTATTAGACTGGGCTCATCTGGTTCTTCCAATGTCTCTGCTCACAAGTGGGAGGATAGAGGAGAAAATAACCTGTGCTCCAGATTCCCTTACCAGCTATCCCAAGGCCCTGAAGTCTCTTTTGATAGCCTTTGGACTACGTATTGTGATTTCATCACCACCCATGTAGAAGACCAATAATGGGTAGTAGTCTGAGGGCTGTACCAGGCTAGAGAACTTTCCTGGTCATGTCTTTAACCCGGGCCCCAGGGAGGCAGCACACTTCCCTAAGAGGAGGGTCCATCCAGCATATTGTACCCTCTGTTCACCTTAGAAGGCAACTGCCTACAGGTGCAACCTGTCTTTTCCTCGTGGAGGTGGTCGTTATACAGAGGGTAGGCCTTTCTGACTCTGGCAACACCTCTGGTGTAGATGGACCTCCATCCTCCATTATCCTTTGACTGGCCTTCTACATCTTCGTACCTATTGTACAGAGGCATCTGGGAGGGTGAGGTGGGCAAGGAGGGGATTCACCTGCTGCCCCGAGCAAGGACTTGCATCCATTCACCCCTTTTCTTTGAGCTACTGCCTTCTACCTGCTCGAAGGGAAAAATATAGGACCCCCTTGATATTGTTGGTTTTTTTTCTGGTGGCTCTTCCTGTCTTAGGGAGGGCCAAGCCATAGTTCCATGTTTTTAAACTTGTGACTATATTGTGGTTTGTGGAGATCTGTGGTGTTTTTTTCCTTCATATTTTACAGGAATGCAGTCTGATATAGTAATTATGAAAAACTAGTGTGCATTGAGTTGCTTTTTGGTAACAAAAATAATTTGGAAGGGAAAAAGTCATTTAATAGCATGAGATTAATTCCTATATTATGTCTGAAAAAGACCATTCAGGGTTGTCTTCAGGCCTGAAGTATCTGTAAGCATAAATTTAATTTCTTTAATGCATATATTGGTATATACTGTATCTGTAAATATTTTTAAAATCTACTTAAGTAGAAGAAAAATCTTTGACTCTGCTAATGATTCTTATCATTCCAGATATATACTTAAGGAGAAATTTGATGGGTTTTCTTTTTTGAATTTTTAGGATTCCTATTCTTATGTTCGATCTGCTGCCCCAGCTGTAGCTTATGACAGCAAACAATACTACCAACAACCAACAGCAACTGCTGCGGCTGTGGCTGCTGCTGCCCAGCCTCAACCTTCAGTGGCCGAGTCATACTACCAGACAGGTATGTGGCATGATTCAAACTCCTGTCATTATATACAGTCTGTATACTATTTTAATAGCTTAAAAATATATCTTTGAATATTTCACATTATCAGATTTATTTATTGTTTTGACATGTAATCCCTGTCAATGTGTAGAAAAAACTCAATTCTCCTAGAACTTGAGCATTATTGTGACGTTGCCATAAGTAACTATCTTTGAGGTTTAGATTGTTGTTAATACACTCAAAATGTACTTCTAGGCAAACATTTTTGCTGAAGTAGGTTGAAAAAGTCAGTGGTGGGTTCAGATGCTAACTTGGTTAGACTTTTTTAAAAAAATTCTTTAGTTAATATATATAGTTCTTTAATTATTGGTATCATAAATGCTACAAAACATAAATCCTATTTACTTTTTTTTTACTATAATTAGAAAGAATAGTAAAGTTTAGATGTACTTTGGTTTAGTGTGTACTCTAGTAAAACCACTGAAGGAGAAAGTTGTTTAAAAACATGGCAGCACAGTTAAAAATATGTAAGGAAATCTGAGGCTTGCTAGTGTGAACTTCGATGTGATTAAACCATTGTGGGATATATGGTAGCTGAAGCATAACCATTACTGTAAAAAAACCAAACAAAACCCAATCAAAAAAAGGCAACAACCAATCAAACTAAAACAAAACCCTCTTGTTAATGTGTTTATTCCCTAGCATATCATTAAGTATCGCTTAATATGGTTTGCATTTAATTCAACTAAAGCATATCAGTGTTTGTACACTTCTATTTTCTATCCTAATTAGCTCCAAAAGCAGGATATAGCCAAGGGGCAACTCAGTATACCCAAGCCCAGCAAACACGACAAGTGACAGCTATAAAACCTGCAACCCCAAGTCCAGCAACAACTACATTTTCTATATATCCAGTATCCTCTACTGTGCAGCCGGTAGCAGCTGCAGCTACTGTTGTTCCATCCTATACTCAAAGTGCAAC
This sequence comes from Trochalopteron elliotii, assembly GCA_024734555.1. Lineage (NCBI taxonomy): Eukaryota > Metazoa > Chordata > Aves > Passeriformes > Leiothrichidae > Trochalopteron > Trochalopteron elliotii. Next base: position 19,586 of record JANPWX010017753.1, read on the forward strand.
ATACAGCACAACAGCGGTTACTTACTCTGGTAAGAATTTTGCATATTATATTGCTGGGATCTTTGCATTTGTTACAGGAGAGGATTTAAATACTCAGCATTTTAGCAGCTTATGTTCAATTACATCATAGTCTACTGAGAAATATCAACCAGTTAAATTGTAATGACAAAATATTTTTATGTATCTTTAAAAGAGGTTTGATGCTTGTATGTGCCTATTTTGTTACATGTGAGAATATACAAAGTGTTGACATTGCTATGTGCACAAGTGTTTTGTGACTTACTGTAAAGTTTGGAGAGAAAAGATGGGGGATAGAAAAAATAAGGAAACACAAATATAACCCAGTGAAATTTGGAGCATGCTGCCATCAAGCAGCAATTACAGAGACAAGGAGGAGCAGTCAAATATAAATCTTGTAAGTTTGGGTTGTCTTGACCCAAGATGGGAGGAGAATGGGTGCTACAAAGAAAGACTTTCCTTCAAACACTAGAAATCCAAAAAGTAGTTAAAGGTGAGAAGATATTAATTTTATGGCCAGAGGGTAATCAAATGGCATATTATAGCTACCTTGAACTATTTGTTTTGGTTTGTTTTCAGTTTAAAAAGGGATTGTAAGACTTCATTGAAACAGAGCTTGATTAGAGGATTAAAATAGTTGAACGAGTAGATGTATAAAGTTTATGGGAAAACTGGCTCAAAAGGTATGAAAGCCCAGTTTCCTTGATTTACTAAAGTTTGATACTAGAAATCAAGGAGTGTCTAGACAGGGTGTGCTGCAACACACTTGAAAGAGAACGGCTAATGCTATTGCATTCTATCTTTTATCTTTTTTTTTTTCCTTAGTCTACATAGTATCTGTCCTTTTCTATTTGGAACTTGAACAGTAAATCTAGCTCTGGCAGACTGCTTATTTTGATGGAGGCTCCTCTCCTGCCCAGGCTGGATCCTGGAGGCCTTTCAATAAATACATACTTTATTCTCTAGCTCTGTCCAGTCTCTGTTTCAGGTCAGCCTTCCAAAGCATCAGTTTCAAGTGACCTTTGATAAATCTTTTATTAAAATTCTTGTTGCGTCATACACAGTCTTACCAGATGTACCAGGAAATGTCACATATTCTTTAGGGATGCTTTGATATATTTAACAGAATAGTGTGTCCGCAAAGTTTTGTCTAAAATCAAATATACTCCTGATACAAATGGCATGCTATGTATTTGTGTCCTGTGAAACATCAAGAAAAATTCAGGCTGCCTGACAAGATCTCAATAAATCATTTATATCCTACTCTATTATGCAATATGCTTGGAATTTGTGTATTATGTAATTGATACATGATGTACAGTGATGTAACATTTATTTTATTTTGATCTTTGAGGTACCTCTTATTCTGGCTATGAAGCCGCAGTATATTCAGCTGCATCATCCTATTACCAGCAGCAGCAGCAGCAGAAACAGGCAGTGGCAGCTGCTGCTGCTGCTGCAACAGCTGCTTGGACAGGGACCACCTTTACTAAAAAGGCACCATTCCAAAATAAGCAACTGAAACCAAAGCAACCTCCCAAACCGCCCCAGATCCACTACTGTGATGTTTGCAAGATCAGCTGTGCTGGACCACAGGTACCTGTATTATGTAATATCCTGCTATATGCTTTAGTCATAATTTTTTCAGCTAAAAAAATGGTCCCTTTAAGAATATTTGTTAAAGACCTGATTCTATACTTCTACTAAAGGAATAATTAAAATGAAAATGTGTGCTATGATAGAAAGAGGCCATATGAGAAGACAAAAAGATGAATCCCCTTAGCTTGTACAGAGAAGCTTCAGCTGTGCTTTGGACTCCAGAAGTATTCTAAACTTTGAATTTTATATTCTTTTTAACATAGCAAACTTCTTAGAAAATACTTTTTTCAAAACTCTGTGAATGATTGTCAGGGTTTGACACTGGCTAGAAGCCAGGCACCCACAAAGAACCATTCACTCATTCTTCTCTGCTATCGCTGAGCAGAGAAGGGGTAAAGAAAAACTAAAAGGCTCATGGGGTGAGATAAGAATTAGGAGAAAACACTCTAAGGGCAAAACAGGCTCAAAACTTAAAAGGTATAAAGAAAAATTTATTAACATAAATAAAAGAGGATAATGGGAAATAAAATAAACCTTTAGAACACCTTCTCCCCCCCCGAGCCCTTCTTTCCTTCCCACCAACAGCACAGGGAGACAAAACATGGGGTTTTTAGTCAGTTTGTCACTTCTAAAAATCTTTCTTCAGTTTGCTTACGGAGAGGAGTCTTCTGCTATGCCGCAGGTCCTTCCCACAGGAGACAGTTCTCTGTGAATTTATCCAACATGGTTCTAATTTTCACAAGTGGTAGTCCTGCCCAACCTGCTGCAATGTGAGTCCTTCCCACGGGCAAAGCAGTCTTCCCACAACTGTTTGCGTGGGTCAATTAGTTCATGGGGTATAGTCTTTTAAGGATAAGCTGTTCTAGTTTAGAAGCAAGGGTCCTCTTCCTCTATTCCTAGAAGCAAGGGTCTTCTCTCTCTGTTCAAGTTTCTCACTAAATTACAGCTTTTCAGCATTCACATGCTCCAGTGTGAGTATCTTTTCTCACCGGCTGCGGGTAGACTTCTACATTCCCCCATGCACTTCATGAATTACAGGGAAAAAACCAGTTTGTTGTATTATAGTCCTCACCATGGCTTGCAGAAGAATCTCAGCTCCAACACCTGGAGCACCTCCTACTCCCCCTCCCTCCTTTTTCCCCGACCTTAGTGTCACCATATTGTTCTCCTCACGTGTCTTCACTTTTTCCTTTTCTCTGACTTGGGAGAAAATTGGTGTCCATAGGTTCATTTTTTCTCAAGTTCTATCAATTGAAAAGTTTTTATAGAGTTCTGCAGCGCTGAAAGGTTGATCCCATCCGGGCTCTGCATCAGGGAATTGCTCGTCATGCCTCTCGCTGTTGGTCATGTGGTCCCTGCTGGCACTGCACGAGCCACACCAGCTGCCAGCTGCAGTCAGTGCCTCTCCTCATGCAGGGTGCCGAAAAGGAAAAACTGTTGCCGCTGCTTCTGCCCTTCTGTTCACAGCATGGCCGGCTAAAAGTGGCTAAGCAAGTAAAGTTCATTGCGAGCCATGCTGAGATGGCAGTGGCTGTGTGGCACCGCCCCAACTGCACTGATTCTGGCCATGCGACCAATCCTGGCGCCAGGATGGTGGTGGCCACGCGGCCGTCCCCGGGCACATGAGCGCTCCCAGCACTGGCCCCGGCTACATGGTTTATGCTGCATGGCTGCTTGCAGTGCCAGAATAGGCCCCCGGCAGCATGGCCTCAGTGGCCAAGCCAAAAAAAACCCCAGCCGTGCCGGGAAGGGGCCTGGTGGCCCCCTCACCACCCCTCAGAGGGGAGGAAGAAAGAGAGCTCATGCGTGTTTTTTTTGTTCTTAAATATGTCATCACAGGTGTTACTAACTTCTCTAATTGGGCCAGCCAATATGTCCCTCGTCAGAGTCTTCAGGGATTGGCTCTGCTGGACATAGAAGTTTTGAGGAGCTTCTCTCTCAGAGGCAGCCTCTGTGGCTTCCTCTGCCCCCACTAAAAGCCATGTTGTGTTAAACTAACACAATGGTAATCCTGAAAATGTATTAATTTTATTCCAGCATCCCAGTTTAATTTCAAAGGGGATACAAGTGGATAAAAAGTAGGTATTGATTCATGAAGTGTTTGTATGTGTGTTTGGCAAAACAGTTTTTACTCTTTAGGTAAATTTGTCATTATTTCCCACCCTGTCTGCTCCATAGATTGCCAGTTTTATTATAGGAACAAATAGCAACTTCTTTATTTTATTTTCAGCACAGCTTTATTTATGTGCTACCTTTTTTTGAATTTACTTTTTTAGTTATCTGGATACATTTAATGACTGTGGTCTTGCAGTTTGAGGAAAATTCAAAATCAAGAATAATTAAATGCAATGTAGGAAAATGCAACTGAGACAGTTTTCTGATCTTATCAGGCTTTCACTGGTAATATATGTTGACCAGTACTTGACTAAGGAAGTGAGAAGGTAGAGGAGTAAAGACCATATTGTACTATCTAAAAGTGGAATTCTGGTGGTGAAGAAAATATCTTGGTTTTAGAAGTGGCCTGCTTATGCCTTAAAACATGTCATAGGGAAGCAATGTTCAGTGTAGGAAGTAATTTTCATACAAAGTATGTGTTTTATGCTATGTTCTATATTACATGTATACATACACATGAATGATGAACAAACAGTACAAAACCAGCTATGTGTATTTTTTATTTAAACAGACTTATAAAGAACACTTAGAAGGCCAGAAACACAAAAAGAAAGAAGCGGCATTAAAAGCTTCCCAGAACACCAATAACAGCAGTACTTCTGCTCGTGGAACTCAGAATCAGTTGCGCTGTGAGCTTTGTGATGTGTCTTGTACAGGAGCAGATGCTTACGCTGCCCATATCCGTGGAGCCAAACATCAGAAAGTAAGAACTTTCTCTTGTCTATATTATACAAGTCAGTCATATATTTCTTCCCATCACTTTTCTCATCTTAGGAGAAAATATGCAGAAACAATATAATTAGAATTTTGTTTAAAGACATTTAGTTCTGCTTTTTTGTTTCAAAATTATCTTTAAGCTCACTATTAGAAGGGCCTTGTTGGGAGAAAGGGGGAAAACATATTGCCACAGCATCAAGGAGAAGAGGATGTATTGGGAAAGGTTTGTAAATTGTAGGAAGAAGGTTTAGAGTATAATGGGGAAAAGCGTCAATGAGGACATGCAGTAGCATGCTTGTGATCTCTAACACTTTTCAAGACTTGTCTTGACATTCTTATTTGGCACTGTGAAGCTCTCTGTGCTTTGAAACACTGTAAACTGAGTTGGTGCCAAGGGATGGGATTATTATGTGTCACTTTTTGATATTTCTTGCAAAAAAAAGGCATATGGAAACAAGGAACAATGTCCTGTAGTAGATTTTATGAGTGTGTTTAAAGAGTTTTGGTAAGCATGCTTTCCCTATTGTCTGTGTGCAGTTAGGTGAGCATTTTAGAATAAAGACTACAAGCTGCACTGTGAACCCCTTTGACCTGTGTTCTAAATTTGGTCATACAACAATAAATGGAATGGCTCAGCGTAGAATGTGTGTTTAGATATTACAGATTTTCCTCAAAGCTATGGAATTATTAATGTAAGTAACAAAGTATTAATATTCAGCTTTTATACCCCTTTGTATCTCAGAACACTGTACAAAGTGGCATCAGTAATATAATTTCTATTCAAGTAAATAAATCTCATAGCAAATTTAAAATAATTTTCCAAATATTATTTTTTGTTAGTAGAAAAACAAAAAATATAATTTACATAGATTTGCCTAGTGTTTGTTCTTTCATTAATGAAGTTGAGTCATTAAATTTTTGTGTTGTGCCCAGTAACTTCATAGGTATATGGAGTATGATAATATATTATCTTTATATATTTGGATGTCCTTTTCTCTTCCTCAGAGATAGTTGCTAACTAATGCTAAGTTAGGTTGTCATCAGTGTAAAAATGAAATCTCAAAGGACTCTTTCTTTGGTACACTGAAGAATCTTGTGCATTCTAGTGGGAAAACAGTAATCTGGAAGAGTTGCTTGAACTTTAATTTGTAATATTATGTGACATTAATATGTCTGTATTCTGATGAGGAACATGCTTAAAATAAGAATAAAAAGCTAAGAAGTGTATGTATACACTTGTATGCATATCATAGAATTATTTAGGGTGTAAAAGCCCTCTAAGATCGACTCCAACCGTTAAACGAACACTGCCAAGTCCACCACTAAACCATGTCCCTAAGCACCACATTTACATGTCTTTCATGATTTTTAAATCCCTCCAGGGATGGTGACTCAGCCACTTCCCTGGGTAGCCTCTTCCAGTGCTTGACAACCTTTTCAGTGAATAAATTTTTCCTAATATCCAATCTAAACCTCCCCTGGCACAACTTGAGGCCATTTCCTCTTGTTCTATCTCTTGCTACATGGGAGAAGAGACCAACACCCACCTGGCTACAACCTCCTTTCAGGTAGTTGTAGAGTGATAAGGTCTCCCCTGACCCTCCTTTTCTCCAGGCTAAACAACCCCAGCTCCCTCAGCTGCTCCTCATAGGACTTGTGCTTTAGACCTTTTACCAGCTTTTTTGCCCTTATTTGGATGCACTCTACCACCTCAATATCTGTCTTGTTTTGAGGGGCCCAAAACTGAACACAGGATTCAAGGTGTGGTCTCACTAGTGCCAAGTACAAAGGGACAGTCACTTCCCTAGTCCTGCTGGCTGCACTATTTCTGATACAAGCCAGGATGTCATTGGCCTTGACCACCTGGGCACACGCTGGCTCGTGTTCAGCTGCTGTCAACCAGCACTCCCAGGTCCTTTTCCACTGGGCATCTTTCCACCTGCTCTTCCCCAAGCCTGTAGTGCTGCATGGGGTTGTTGTGACCCAAGTGCAGGACCTGGTACTTTGCCTTGTTGAACCTGATTGTGTACATGTATTTGCATTAAGGCTATATCTAGCAGATTTGTATTATTTTACTGCTACTTTCAAACCCAGTCTCTAGTTTTCATTTTGCGTGTTTTGTTCGTATGGACTACATGCATTGCTTTTTCAGGTGATGGTCAGCTGTCACCAAAAAGAAGTATTATTCTATCTGAAGTGTATTGTAAAAAGGCCTCTGCTTATTACTTCTAAGAATAAGCACATACCTCTTAACTTTCAAGGAGATAAAGAGCTCTGAAATATGCCTTTTGCATGCTCCTTAACTCTTTCTGAAGATGTGCTTTAACAAAAAGAAAAGAAAGCCTTTGTCTAAGGAATATTTTCGGTTTTGCTAGGTAACCTGGAAAGTCAGTATAAATATTCTTAAAATGTAGTGAGGAAAAGACAGTATTGAATCTGAATTAAATAACTTATTTACAAATATTATTTGGAACTAAAATAATTCAATGTACTACAATTTTTGGAGGGAGAATAAAAAGCAGCCAGGCAACAAAGCTGTCACACTGGAAACATTTTGTTTAAACTGTTTCTTTAGTTTTACTGGCTTGTGAGTTTATTGACTTTCTGTTCTCATCTATGCAGCTTTTGGAGTAAATGTCTGAATTTCTAGGGGAAATAAGCAATCTGAGATAACTATTAACTATTTCCTCATTACAGATGATAAGAACTTTTGCATGTCCCTTTTTTCTCCTCCTGAGATCACTTTTAGTAAAGAGGCAATAACTTAAAAATAAAATAAAAATATCAATATCACTGGTGATATTGATGTTTCTATTAAAGCTTCAATAATCTATAATGAGTTCAATTTTTTTATAGCTACCCCAGGGAGATAATATTATTAATTTCTTGTCATTTTTATAGGTAGTAAAGTTGCACACAAAACTTGGCAAACCTATTCCTTCAACTGAACCAAATGTGGTTACCCAAGCTGCTACTTCAACATCCACATCTGCTTCTAAACCAACTGCCTCTGCTTCAAATATAGCAACTAGCAGCAGTACTGTGAACTCTTCTGTTGCATCCTCTGCAGTGAAAATTCTTACTCCCATAGCAAATGCACCACTTAACACTGTGTCCAACAACAAAACATCTTCAACCGCTGCTAATATAGCTGTAAAGAAAATATCTCCACCAAAAATAAACTTTGTTGGCAAGTACAGAAGTCAGTCTTTATTTTGAAACCTAACCTATTCTATATATTTTTAAAGATTTTAGTGTAACAAGTACAAATATATTTAGTTAACTTCTGCATGAGTAATTCTGTTGTGTTTAAGGGAATTATTACTGATGGAAAAAATAAGAATGTGTATAAAAATTTTGCTTCACAGTTTTTACTGTTTTCTGCCCTTTTGTCTTCACCTGACCTTTCCTGGAGGCTTCTCCCACCTTCAGAAAAAGCCTCCCACCTTTGGTTTCTTATGTAGTAGCTGCTGGAGTATTGCAGATTATAGTCCAGTTGCTTCTAATTTCAATTCACAGCCTGGCCTGTTAAGACAGCCTGCAGTAGGTTGGCAGTTGGTAACTGGGAAACTGAAACATTGTTGCAACACTGGAAATTTAACAGTGGAAACTTTTGAAATAAGCATGACATTTAGAGACAGAAAGCAGTTGTTCAACAGTAAGCTTACTTGCTCTCAAAGGAAAGACCTATGCAGTTGTAACCCTGAAAGTATGCTGCTTTTGTTAGTACCTCAAAACCTTTTAATGTTTGTACTTTCTTGGATCCATTTGCAAAAAGAAAGCAAATCTGATGACAAAAAAAATTAAAATATATTTGCTGAGTTGTTCCCATTCTGTCCTATCTCTTGAAAAAGCATGAAAATGAATGATGACAATTACAACTATATAAAGCAAATAATTTCTTGCTAAAATAAAAAACTAGGTGTTTAAATAAGTTTTTGTTTAGCTTTTTTTTTAAAAAAACACTTTAATAGTATTTAAAACTGTTGGGTTTAACTAATTTTCAGACTGATAATGCTTTGACCAGAACATTGATGCTTGCAAATAAACTCTTCAGTTTGCACATCATGTATAATTCTCATTTTAGGAAAGTTAGAGATTTAACTTTTTTGATTTATAGGTGGTAATAAACTTCAGACAACAGGAAGTAAACTGGAAGAAATGAAATCAGCTGAAAGTGTTAAAGCAACAACTGCTGCTACAATACAAACACAGGAAGTAAAACCAGACACAGCAGCTGAATCAGTGACACCTACAACTCTTGCTGTCTTGCAAAGTGATGTCCAGCCAGTGGGCCATGACTATGTGGAGGAGGTATTGATATGAAAACATGGATTATTTTCTAACTATTGTATGGAGAGAGGTTCTAGTCCCTTCATCGTCTTTGTGGCCTTTCATTGGACTCTCTCTAGTATGTCCATGTCTCTCTTGCACTGGGGAGCCCAGAACTGGACACAAGACTCCAGGTGTGACCTCACCAGTGCTGAGTTAGAGAGGAAGGATCAGCTCTCTTTAATTGCTAGCAATACTTTGTTGAATGTAGCCTGGGATGCCATTTGCCACCTTTGCAGCAAGGGCACATTGTTGACTCAAGTTCAACTTAGTGTTCACCAGGACCCCCAGGGCCTTTTCTGTCAAGCTGCTTTCCAGCTGGATGGCCCCCAGCATATATTGGTACATGAGGCTCTTCCTCCCCAGATGCAGGACTTTGTACTTCTCCCTGTTGAACTTCACAAGGTTCCTGTCAGCCCATTTCTCCAGCCTGTTGAGATTTCTCTGGATGGCAGCTCAACCCTCTGGCATATCAACCACTGCATTCAGTTTTGTCGTCAGCAAACTTGTTGAGGGTGCACTCTGCTCAATCACCATATCAATAATGAATATGTTAAACAGAACTGGACCCAACATTGAACCCTAGGGTACACTGCTAGCTACTTGCCTTCAACTAAATTTCATTCTACTGATCACTGCCCTCTGGGCCTTGCCATTCAGCCAGCTTTTGATCCATCTCACTGTATGCTTATCCAGCCCTTACATCAACAGTTAGTCTGAGGATATTATGGTGAGACTGTGTCAAAGGCCTTACTGAAGTCCAGGTAGACAACATCAACTGTTCTCCCCTCATCTACCAGGCCAGTCACTTCATTGCAAAGTTTATCAAGTTGATCAAGCATGACTTTCCCTTGGTGAAGCCATGCTGACTACTGATGATGATTTTCTTGTCCTTAATGTGCCTGGAACTGGTATCCAAAATTAGGTGCTCCATCACCTTCCCAGGGATTGAGGTGAGGCTGACAAGCCTGTAATTCCCTGGGTCCTTCTTGAAGATAAGTGACAAGGCACTGAACCTGCAAAGGCTTGTGCATATGTTTACATTTTTGTATTGTGCATATTTCTTTTGACCTCAGTGGGGCATTCTTCATGTTGGTGGCATGAGATATGTGGATGAAATCTGATGTAAATTTTTCATCGTTTGTAATAATTCAACTCATTATGTTCAGGCTCAAGTTTAAAGGTGTGGAAGAACTTTGTTCGTTACCAAATGCTGTGGTGTGTCTGTCAGAATTGAAAGTTCTATTTTGCCTTTTTTCAGTTCCTATGTGAAGTTTTAAGCATGTTTTGAGATGGGTAGACATTATCCAGTGTCACTGAATTAGATTAATTTTTAAATCAGCTTTTGTTAAAAAAAAAAGTAAATGTCTTTTATAACTTTTATTTTCCAGGTAAGAAATGATGAAGGAAAGGTGATCCGCTTTCATTGTAAACTTTGTGAATGCAGTTTTAATGATCCTAATGCCAAAGAGATGCACTTAAAAGGGAGGCGGCACAGACTTCAGTATAAGGTTGGTAAAAATGCTAATACTATTATCTGAAAATCTACCAGATGTCAGCTGAATGATTACATGTTCTTATATTTAAAGACTAGTCAGAAGTAGGTGCTCTGAGTAACCAGCATATAAAAAAAGCTAGAGAAATATATTTCTTAGGGAGTATAGTCTTTAAAGTTGTAATGCAGACTGAAACTTCATTTTGGTTTGGGTGTTTCTTTAAACATTCTGAACATTGCCTTCAGGCATTTTTTTTCAACATTAAAATATTGTACAATGTGTGCAATCAATAGTAGGTGCTTTGTTGTTTACTGTAAATTTCAAATGTTCAATGTTTTTGGCAGGATAAACCACATAAACCCCTTACAGAGACATTTGAGAAACAAGTACTTGTAGACATTTTAGTCATGAATGGAGAGACACCTATAGTGACACATGGTGTGCATTTTCATTATTATAAGATTATATAAGAAGAATTTACTGTGATTACAGGAGATACAATGGGCCTGCATAATCATGAAAGGGATGAAAGAAGAGGAAAAAATTGCCAAAAAATGTATTTAGTGACTTATGATTATGCTCCAGTATGAGGGACCCTTCAGGAACAGGGCATCAGGAAGCACACTGTAGTTAAGATGAAATGGTTTTTTTCAGGCTATATTGTAATCATCCTGCTACAGAATGAACAGTAAATTACTTAGTATTTCATGTAACATTTTAATCTTAGATAGTTTTGTTCTCACATAGCTGAAAAAGGAATTCATGTTATATGTAGTACATTGCTGTTTCTTTCCTTTAAAATACTGACACAGATTTTTCTTCTTCAGCTGTTCATTCAGTGCAGTTCTAAAACTGCATTTTACTCCTCTTGATTTTATTGTAGACCAGTAGTGTGTGCTAAACATGTCAGAACAACTCTATAACCTTGAGATGATAAGAGGCAACCCAACATTTCATTTGTTATTTTTCTGAACTAGAAAAAAGTAAACCCAGATTTACAAGTAGAAGTAAAGCCCAGTATTCGAGCAAGAAAAATTCAAGAAGAGAAGATGAGGAAACAGATGCAGAAAGAAGAATACTGGAGAAGGCGAGAAGAGGAAGAACGCTGGAGGATGGAAATGAGGTAATGCATTCTGTTTTATCCACAAATGAGACAAAGTTGCAGTCAGATTTTCTAAAACTAACTCTTATTCTGTAATTGCTTATTTTGAATACTTGTTTTGGGAACTCTATACTGTCTTGTTTAAAATTAAGTTGCCATATCCCTCAGGTTTTTTGGGGTTTTGTTTTGGTTTTTTTGTTCAATCTTTCTGAGGAATGTAGATTCACTAGAATTATTTGCTATGAATTCAGACCTGCTTTCAAAATAACCATTAATTTTAGATACCCTCTGGAGTTCATTGGTATTTGTTCTTGATTACTAGAAATGAGTTAGTGAGAGCATCCAAGAATTTATTTAGAATGGTTGGAAGTATTAACTGCTATATAAAGAGAACATTTTGATGCACTTCAGGAGGTATGAAGAGGATATGTACTGGAGGAGAATGGAGGAAGAGCAGCATCACTGGGATGACCGTCGTAGAATACCAGATGGAGGCTATCCTCATGGTCCTCCAGGACCTCTAGGCCTGCTGGGAGTTAGACCAGGAATGCCTCCTCAGCCCCAAGGACCAGCCGTGAGTTTCTTAGCTTGAAGGAAAAAAATAAAGAAAGAAATACTTACCAAGAGGCACAGTTAAGAACTATAAATTATTCAGTGCTGCCTCAGTTGTCTCCAGCATTTCTTAAAGGATATGGAAAAGTGAAGAAAAAATTATATACTAATGAAACTCTGTACATGGACCTGTCTTTCAAAATAAGCCCACTTATATGACAAAAGGATGCCTTGAAGACAAATATTGTTTCTTTTGAAATACAAATAACTCTGGATTTGTGTACTACTTATTTAATTGCATTATACTTTTATTTATCTAATTGTGGACAAATGTATGGATAAAAAGTGGTTGGATCATCAGTCCCAGAGGATAATGGTTTAGTGGTGGGCCATACTCTACCTGGAGGTCAGTAAACAAGTGCAGTGCTGTATGTGTTTATCCTGGGATTTGACTCATTAGCACCTTACTAATGATCTGAAAGGTGATGGAGTGACTGCATGCTCATCAGGTTTGCAGCTGACATTAAACTGAATTGGTTCTGAGTAGGGAGAACAGTTGATACCTTTGAGGGCAGGGCTACCATCCAGCATGACCTAGGCAGACTGGAGGAATGGACCAACAGGAACTTTATAGAATTCTGCAAGGACAAATGCCTAATGCTGCACTTGGGAGGGCATAACCACTTGCACTGAAGGGCTGAGTAGCAGCCCTGCTGAAAAGCATCTGGGGTTCTTGGAAGATAGTAAGCTGAATGTGAACCAACCATGTGCCCTGGCAGCAAGAAAGGCTAATAGCATCCTTGGTGATATTAACAGGAGCATAATCAGTAGATAAAAAGGAAATGATCCACTTTCATGAGACCCAAACTGCAATACTGTATTCAGTTTTGAACTTTCCAGTACAAGACAGATACTGATAAACTATAGCAGGTTCAGTGTGTTGCTACTGGGATCGGGGGTCTGGAGTGTGCCCTGTGAGGAGAGACTTGAAGGATCTGGGCCTGTTCAGCCTGGACAAGAGAGAGCTTCAGTGGTATGTAATAGCCTTCTAATACCTGTGCATTATAAAGACAATGGAGCCAGGCTCTTTACAGTGAGAGGGTGAGATATACCAGCTTAAGCTGAGACAAAAAAGGTACAAACTGAATACAGGATTTTTTTTTTCTCCACACAGATGTTGTGAAGCTCCATCTTTGGCGGTTTTCAAGAACCGACTGGATGAAGCTCTGAGCAACATGATATAGTCTTATAGCTGACCATGGTTTCCACAGGAGGCTGGACTAGACCTCCTGAGGTCCCTCTCTATTTGAATTCTTCTGTGATTCTATGATCATGGATACTTTATTTTGCAGCAGTATGCAAGTATTTCCCAGTTAACAGAAAGACAATAGATATTTATGTTGGGATGGTTTTTTTGATCCTGGGATTTCCCAATTTGTTTATTTTTTATACATCTCATGTTTTTTTCAGATATGATTGATTGTGATCAGTATAAGTTATTAAGGATACTTCAGTTCATGTTTCCTTGCATCTTAATAATTTGAGGTTTGAATATTCTGTTGTTTAGCCACATTTGGTTTTTGGTCACACCACCTGTGAATTTGAAAGTATATAATAGAGTTATAGAATAGTTTGGGTTGGAATGGACCTTAAAGATCATCTAGTTCCAAGCCCCTACCATGGGCAGGGATACCCTCCACTAGACCAGGTTGCTCAGAGCCACATCCAACCTGTCCTTGAACATGTCCAGGGATGGGGCATTCACAACTTCTCTGGGCAACCTGTTCCAGGGCCTCACCACCCTCACAGTAAAGAATTTATTCCTAATATCGAATGTAAACATATCCTCTCAGTTTAAAGCCCTTGTCTTTTCACTACATGCCCTTGTATAAAGTTCCTCTCCAGCTCTCTTGTAGGCCCCCTTTAGGTACTGGAAGGTGCTCTAAGATCTCCCTAGAGCCTTCTCATCTCCAGGCTGAATAGCCCCAATTCTCTCAGCCTGTCTTCCTAGGAGAGGTGCTCCAGCCCTGTGATCATCTTGGTGGCCTCCTCTGGACTTGCTCCAGTAGGTCCACATCCTTCTTATGTTGGGATTGCCAGAGCTGGATGCAGTTGGGGTCTCATGAGAGGAGAGCAGAGCAGTCACCTGCCTTGACCTGTTGTGTACACAAATTTCAGAAATGTGCTTTTTCATCTGTTTAGCCTCTACGCCGCCCTGACTCCTCTGATGACCGCTATGTGATGACCAAACATGCAGCTATATATCCAACAGAGGAGGAACTTCAAGCAGTCCAAAAAATTGTTAGTATTACTGAGCGTGCTTTGAAACTTGTTTCTGACAATATGTCTGACCATGAAAAAAGCAAGAGCAAAGAGGGAGATGACAAAAAAGACAGCAGTAAAGACAGGTATTTTTTTTCCTTATTATTTTTTAGGAATTTTATTACTTGTTTCTGAAGCCATTTTATGTTTTTCCTTGTACTGTTATCAGTACTTTCAGGAATTCTGTTCCCTTTGGATTTTGATATGGCATATGTCCCTGTGGCCTCAAGAGTATATGTAATACTGCTATTTTATTTAATTTTTCTATCTTCATGTTTTGTTTTATGATTTTTATAGTATTTTAAATGCAGCTTTTAACTATAATTCACAGAGCTTTGAAAGGAGTTTTACGAGTGGGCGTTTTGGCTAAAGGTTTGTTACTCCGTGGAGACAGAAATGTCAATCTTGTTTTGTTATGTGCTGAGAAGCCTTCAAAGACATTACTTGGTTTTATTGCTGAAAGTCTTCCCAAACAACTTGCAGTAAGTAATATTTACATTTTTGGATTTGAATTTTGGTAAAAATACTGTAAAAGTCCATCCTCAAGTCAAATGTCTGTAGGGCTGACGGTGCTGCATTTCATAGCTCAGGTACAGTTTCTTTTCATTTTCTGAGTGTTTGTGTCTGAATTCAGGGACTATGCTGCCTGTTTTGCTGTCTGCATATTACATCCATACAAGTGTCTAGGCACTTATGCTAGCAGTGCAGTATCAATCATCATTTAATAGATTTCCTTCAACTGGGAAATAGAAATGAGCAGAAGAAAGACTATTATCCAGTTACCAGCAGCAATAGAGGTAATTTGTGTGGTGTTACAGGAAGCTTGCACTGCCTGAAGGTCAGTTCTCCATTAATGCCAGTCTCTTTGTACTTGTCTTGTTTCCAGTTTGTATGTGTCTGTCCTTTGTAGTCCCAGAAGTAGTTAACTAAGTCTTGTGTGTGTTTTTTTAATTTGGCACTAAAAAAAAAGCACATGTAGTCTTAAACCATTCAGCAAAATTCATATAAAGCATTTGCTGTATTTCTACAAGAAATGAAAGAATAAAGTTTTTAGCTTCAGTGCTCTCTACTGAACAAAGCCTGTCCACTATTGTTATAGGATGCTTTTCACAGCATTAGTACTTCAATGCAGTCTGGTAAAATACTCATCAGAATCAGTGGCATGGTAGAAGCATTAGCAGGATCAGATTAATTAGAAAATAATTTTGGGTTTGCTCTTGTTTGAAATAACAGAAGAAAGCTTAAAAACTGCACATCTTGGTCTGGCTTTGTGGAGAATTCACTTGTCCCTCTAGTTTGTGGAAGAAGGTGAAAGAGGTGCCGACAGCTTTATTTTGGGGGTAGAGTTATTAAATCTAGTCACAAGAAGCAATTCCAAGTAACCACCTTGTTACTCTTACTATTTTTCCCCCCGGTATTAATCTTATCCTTTGCTCTCATCAGAGGATGTTATGATAGCCAAGTATAGAATGACTTGCAGTACTCGTCTTGTAACTGCAGGCTTGAAGAACCACCACTGCATCTTAGTGCTTTTTATAGGCTCCTATGTTCCAATGAGAAAAATATTCAACTGGCATTTGAAGTGGCACTGAGGCTTTTATTTATCTCAAATACTGTCAAGATTCTTGTTATGTAATTTACTTATTATATGAATTTCACTTGGCTGTCTTTTTCTCGTTTGCATGCTTGGCAACTGCTGTATGTTTTCATTAATGATTTGGAAACAGTATGCAAGTCCATATATATGTATTAATTGTGTATACTGTTCTTTCTTTGAATACAGAGGTATTTGCTTCATATAATTATATTGCGTTTCTGCCTTTCTGTTAAAAAAGGCTATGTTGAAATCCATTTTCTTCCCCTTACTTTTCTTGGCCACATGCTAATAGAAATTTCTGTTTCTTGATATTTAGGTAATAAGTCCCGAGAAATATGATATCAAGTGTGCAGTCCCAGAAGCAGCAATAATTTTAAATTCATGTGTGGAACCCAAAATGCAAGTTACTATCACACTGACATCTCCAGTCATTCGGGAGGAGAACATGAGGGATGGAGGTTGGGAAGTTGTTAAAGATGTTACTTATATTTATTCTGCTTAAGATGGCATTGAGGTCCTAGAAGGCAATATGCTGGCATAACTAATGTACTTGATCAAAACCTTCTTTTTCAAAAAGCAGCCTCAGTAGAGAACAATTTGCTATAAAAAATGCTTATACAATGCATTTAATTTTAAAAAATTCTAACCTGAAGTCCAACCTCAGCTTTCTGGAAAAGGTACAAACTTGATTTTTTTTTACCCTCTTATAAAATTATAGGGAAAACTAAGTATTTTATAACAAGTATTTTATAAACTGACTTTCTAATGCAGTCCTGCCCTAAAAGAAAGATCACATTTTCAAGTTTTAGCTGGGTCAGTATTACCATCATTTACATATTCCAAATAGCAGCACCACTTAAAATGTGCTTATTATAAATTTTTGATGGTAACAGTGCTTATAATTTTAAAAGAAGATGTAATTTTTTTCCAGCACTCTGAGGTTGCCTTTTGGTCTGGAGTGATTTTTGAATATATTTAGGCTCCTGATATTGCAACCAGTCTTCTATCCAACTGGCAAACTCAGACTAGGAAAATAAGAAATGGCTTTGTCGTTTCAGCTGTAGCAGAAAGTGGAGTTTGTAAATAAAATGACATTTCTGAAATTCACAGTTCCTCTGGTGCCAGCAATGTTGCTTTAGGGTTTGTTTTGTAATGCTTTACAAGCTTTAAAAGCTTTTAAGCCAACAAGCATGAATAATGTTTACAGTACATTGGTCCCTTTTGTTTACGGGTCAGATAAAATTAACTTTTGTTTCCTTTTAATCCTGTATTTTCATAGTTGAGAGAGATCATGGCAAACAGGGTTCTGATGTTTGACAGTGAACCTATGTATAGCAAATCTGAGGCTGTCTTAACACTTGTATGCAGGTTGAAAAAATTGTATATATGTATATTTGCGCTTGTGTATATATGTATTTATATAAGCCACAGAGACTTTTTTAATTTCATCTCATCATTACATGTCCTCTAACTTACTTGAGATTTTTATATTGCATTAGTAAATGTTCTGTAGCTATGACTATTGCATGGTAAGCAAGCTGTGTTGACAAAGTCATCCTACATAATCAGAAAGGAAAATGTCAAGATACATTCTCTAGTTTGGATGATTTCTGAAGAGTCTTAAAGAGTGCTTTGTACATGATTTTTGAGCTTTACGTATTATTCCTAGATATAAAGTCTTTGTACATATACTGTCACACCCAACCAGTTTACTTGTTTTTGAAAATCTTAAGTGTAACATGACTTTTGTCTGTGCTGAATCAGACTTCATGTATTATTTAAGCTCATAAAGAATGCTTTAAAATATTTGATTATTAAATTACATTAAGCATTAAATTGATTTAACCTTAAACACCATGTTTGTTTATTAACATACTGTGAAAAAGTGCAATACTGATCCTGCCACAATACTAAATTTCCATTTTCTGGTCTTAAATTCTATGATGTAAACTAAAAAGAAAACAAATTTCAAATTATTAGGATCAATCCCTTAATTTATGCCACCTAAAGGAAACAAATCTGTACTTTTGTCTGACCCACACTTGAGTTAAAATGAGTTTATTCACTGCTGGAGTACTGCCTCTAGGCAAGCACAATCAAGTTAGATTTCTTTTCAAGACACTGAGCAGTATAAAAAGTTCACTTTTGAAGCTAGAGCAAATAGAAGACTGAATTGCAAATTATTGCAGGAAAGAAGGCCTTATTATGAAGACTTCTGCTTATTTGCTGCAGAGTAATAGTATGTGTTTGTGTTTTTTCTTACTGCAGCTCCTCATGCTCTGTGTCTTACAATGGTTTAAAGTTTTCTTTTTTTTTATTTTTAGCCTGCAGTTTGAGTTAAGCTGAGACTGAGACTCGCATGAGGAATAGAAACATGTTTGATGTGTAATAATCCCATTACATGATAAAAGGCTAAAAAACAACAAACCAAAACCAGTGTGAAATAAAATTGTTAACCACATAGCTACTGTTCCTTACAGTATTGTGCATTTGACAGTTTACCAAATCTGATATATTCAAAGGGCTCTAACTCAGCTTTGGAGTCTTTCCTTCAGCAAACAATGTGTACATATTTATAAAAGCATATATATATATGTGCACATGTGTCTTTTTTATTTTATCCTTAGGTAACAGCCCAATCCTAAGCTTTCTAGCAAAGGGTCTTGATTCCTGTCAGGGGTTGCTGCCAAGACATCGGAAGGATTTTTGACCAAGGTTTTCTAAAGCTCAGTGTCACACTTGCCATACTTTACAAAGGAGGGGTTTGGACGCATAGTCCTAGCACCTACTGTTACTTTGGAGTTTTTTTCTTTTTGTCTTTGTCTCTATCCTAGAATTATGCAGTGTTCACACTAGTTTTCAAATAGTTGACTGGGTAAAATGTATTTTGCGTAATAAAACTTAGTAAAATTGATATGCCTGTTAACTTTTAATGACGAAGTAGTGTGGACACAGCATGTCTAGCTGAAGATTAACCCCTTATATTTAGGGTAGTAATAAGTTATATAAGGTAAGAATTTGTGCTTGTGTTTTGTAAATTATTTCAACTTTTTTGTCTATGCTCAACAGGATGGTAGGTTAGGCATCTGAATTTAGTTAAAGACTATTTAAGGGGTTAATCCTGAAATGTAAAACAGAGGCAAAAATTCACAGATTAAGTATTAGAAGAGTTTCCTTCATACATTTTTTTCCAGTCAATGTATTCTCAGTGCAATTAGGTGTCTTACAACTTCTCAGTCTTTTTAAGTTTCAAGCATATTCATATGATGCCTAGTAGTAGCACATTTTAGATTGACATTTCCAGCACTGAGTATGATTCTCTTCTGTGCACTTAAATTGTAATTCTTTTTAGTAAAATTATTTTCCAAATTGAAATTTTTTGAAGCTAGAAGTAATTGGAGTTTCAAATTATGTAGTGAGTTATTGTGATAAAAGTTTGCACAGTATAATCTGTTCTCATAGTAGCTTTAAAAGACTGTAAAAAATGGACTGATTAGGCTACTAGGCAGAAGAGACACATTTTTAATTTCTCAGTCTTATTTTGCCTCTTATTTTCCTGCTGTGCATTTTCTCGAAATGTACTCCTTGTCTTTTTATATCCAAGTTTTACTTGTTTCATCAGTTATCTTACCTGGCACCCCTCTTGTATAGGTGTCGGTTTGATTTTTGTTTTGTTTTAAATGAAATGCCACTTTAAATGTCTTAATTTGCTGTGTAAATACCTTGTTGGTTCAGTTATTCTTCTTTCCATTTTAATATATAGTCCATAAGTTTAAACATCTGTTTGAGAAGATACCTATGTTCTTAGCTTTGTTCTTATTTTGAAATCTTCCCCCTTTTAGCCCCATGCAGAGCAATGGGACTATCCTATAAAAAAATGCCCAAATCTGAATGGAGTACTTCAGATTTAAGTTTTGCAAAGTTATAGAACCATGCATGTTCATTCATGGCTTTTTAGTTCTCTCTAAAGTATCCTACTATTTAAGGTATCCTACTATTTATTTTGCATTTGTGTATAAATAGGTAGTTTCTGAGCTGTCTCTCTGCAGCATCCCTACTTGCTGGCGTGTTTCATGAGACTATATATATAACTTCTATTCTCGGAGTTACCTAACTTAATATCTTGCTGGAGAAAATTATATTCCATTCAGCCAGCTCCTGTGAAATGAGTGCCATTGAGTGAAGGCTTTTTCTTTCATCTTGTCTGGTGTATCACCAGTTATGCTACCAGTATACTTTGTCACTAGTCACAATAGCCATTTTCATAATTAGTAAAACAAAATACTTTTAAAAGTGATCGTTGCATTATATCCCTATGCAGGGGGGAAATGGGCTACTGAAATAAACAAATCAATATGATTCCAACAGAAGCCGATTTATTGTTTGCATTAAGCCACAGTTACAGTTTCTAGCACTACTGTTCACACATACAGGAGTCTCTCGATTGGCTAAGTCATTTGTCCATCAGACAGGCACACATCCTTCAGGGCACCTAATTGGTCAAGTGTCCATCACCACGTTGTGTGTCCTCTAAGTTTTGCATTTCTCGTAGACAGTTTCCCAGGCTCTTCCTCATTATTTTTAGACCTGTTGTTGTTCCTGTAGGCTTGACGAATCCCTGAGAACTCTGAAAACAAGACTGCAGGTGTCTTCTTATCTACAAACACTTTGGCTGGTACAGAGAATGGCTTAAGTTATTCAGATACATTGCTACATCCCTACAATTTTTAAAGTAACTTGAAGGTGCCATTTCGTATTGTTCAGTGGTTCCAGTTTCATTGATTTAAACCATTTCCAAAAGGGCCTTGTGGTCTTTTCCATTTTGGTAACAAAGCAATCTGCTTTGTAATTAATCCTTTTCTGAACATTTAAATATAGAAGATCTACTATATTTTAGAATAATAGAATCATATAATCATTTAGGTTGGAAAAGCCCTTCAAGATCATCAACTCCAACTGTTAAACTAATGCTGCCAAGTCCACTGCATCTACAGTGCCACATCTACACTTCTTTTAAATCCCTTCAGGGACGGTGACAGCCACTTCCCTGGGTAGCGTTTTCCAATGTTTGGAGACCTTTTCTGTGAAGAAATTTTTCCTAATATCCAATCTAAACCTCCCCTGGCACAACTTGAGGTCATTTCCTCCTGTCCTGTTGTTTGTTACTTAGGAAAAGAGAGCAACAATCACCTTGCTACAACCTCTTTTCAGGTGGTTGTAGAGAGTGATAAGGTCCCTCCTGAGCCTCCTTTTCTCTAGGATAAACACCTCCAGCTCCCTCAGCCACTCCTCATAAGACTTGTGCTCTAGACCTTTCACTATCTCTGTTGTCCTTCTCTGGACACTCTCCAGCACCTCAGTGTCTGTCTTGTTTTGAGGGGCCCAAAACTGAACACAGGATTTGAGGTGTGGCCTCACCAGTGCCCAGTAGAGGGGCAGTCACTTCCATAGTCCTGCTGGCCACACTATTGCTGATACAATCCAGGATGTCATTGGCCTTCTTGACCACCTGGGCACACGCTGGCTCATGTTCAGCCGCTGTTAACCATCACCCCCAGGTCCTTTTCTGCCAAGCAACTTTCCAGCCAATTCTCCCCCCAGCCTGTAGTGCTGCATGGGGTTGTTGTGACCCAAGTGCAGGACCTGGCACTTGGCCTTGTTGAACCTCATACCATTGGCCTCAGCCCATCAATCCAGCCTGTCCAGATTCCTCTGCAGAACCTTCCAACCCTCAAGCAGATCAATACTCCCACCCAACTTTTTGTCATCTGCAAATTTACTGAGGGTGCACTCAATCCCCTCATCCACATCACTGATAAGGATATTAAACAGGACTGGCCCCAGTACTGAGCCTTGGGGAACCCCACTAGTGACTGACCGCCAGTCACTCCATTCCCCACCACCCTCTGGGCCTGACTCTCCAGACAGGTTTTTACTCAAGAAAGAGTGCACCTGTCTGAGCCATGGGCAAGCAGTTTCTCCAGAAGAATGCTGTGGGAAATGGTGTCAAAGGCTTTACTAGGTCTATGTAGACAAAATCCCAGATCTCCAGCCTTTCCCTCATCCACTAAGTGGGTCACCCTGTCACAGAGGGAGATAAGGTCATTTAAGCAGGACCTGCCTTTCCTAAACCCATGCTGGCTGGGCCTGATCTCCTGGTTGTCCTGTATATGCCACATGATGACACTCAAGATGATCTGCTCCATTAGATTCTCTGGTACCAAGGTCAGGCTGACAGGCCTGTAGTTCCCCAGATTCTCCTTCTGGCCCTTCTTTCAGATAGTCTACTTTGTTTTTTTCTTTTTTCTTTTTCTTGCTGAATCATAAGTAAAGCAGTCCCAATTCAGATCCTTCCTTGCATCCTGAATGATATTGAAGCACATATATCATGGACTGAGGAATTTATATGAATAAGAGAGGATATTAAAAAGTAATGGAGCTCTTAAAACTGAAAAGCATTTCATATTCCTTTAGTCAATTTTTTTAAATGCAAAATAATTTCCATTTCAAGTTTAAGGTATGATAAAAATAGCATTACAAAATATCTAGTGCTTTTAAGTGGGTTTTTTTTTATATATATATACTTAGCTTTTCTTAAAAAGAGTAGGTCCCAAATAGCATGCAACCATTAAAATTTTCATGAAACTAAGTGTGAATATTTCTACTTTGTTAAAGTGAATTTTTAGTGTTCCTTCTGTCTTGTGATCTCTGTGCTGGTGCACTGTGTCCAACCATTCTTCCTTTGCTATTTAATTTTAGGGGATATATGTTTTTCCAGTGTTAGCTTAAAGAAAGAAGTACTATGTATTGCATAATCTGCAATGCATTTGAAAATAACCTGACAGCTAAAGTTTAATATGATTCTACAATCTTCATATTGGGTTAATGTCCTAATACTAATTGAATGACTTTTATTGAACAATTACATTTGTTGTTCAAGGGTTCAAGCTTTAAATGGCATGTGTGACATTGAAGCTACTTTAAAATGGTCAAACACCCATTCCTCACTGCATTTTGCCAATTCAATCCATTTTAGATGTAACCTCGGGTATGGTGAAAGACCCACCGGACGTCTTGGACAGGCAAAAATGCCTTGACGCTCTGGCTGCTCTACGCCACGCTAAGTGGTTCCAGGTTTGGAACATCATTTTATTTTCTTCTTGTAGCCTTATGAGAGATTAGTTCAGTTACAATATAAATGTTTAACTGTGTGAAAACACTCAGTGTTGTTCATGCTAATAATACTTAATATTTTTCTAGTCCCTGAATTTAAGTGTAGAAGGTTGAGTAGCGAGGAACTGCTGTATGCAGTTATTGCTCATTTGACCTTTTTTTTTCTTTTTCTTGTCATTGAGAAGACGATTTTGAAAGCTTGACTCACTTGGGGTGATCATATGTTGTATATGTTATATATTCCATAAGGCTGCAGAGTAACTTTAAATAATAGAATATGTGTTTAAAGCTTTGTGTTTAGATTTAAGACTTTTTTCCTATTTCTTTAAGTGTAGGGAATGAAAGGTAAGAAGCAGCTGTTTGGTTTAGTAACTGCATTCTGGCAAAGGCACAATAAAGAAACCAAACAGATTCCCTTCACCTTTCAATCTCTATACCTATTTCTTAGACCTTCATTTTTATTACTAATAGAGAAAAATACTGTATTGTTGCAGGTGAACATAGGTCAAAGTGTATAGGGGATCAAGAAATGTTATTCTTGTATAATCTGTGCACTTTGACTTCTATCACTTTAAATTACTAATGCTGTATAAAATACTGCTGTAAATGGCAGCTCTTAGAATAAAGTTGTAGAATAATTTGTTTCAGTCTTGTATCTGAGCTTCCATTGAACAGCGGTATTTTAGTCTTTCAACAAGTCCTATTTGCTGTATATGCTGGGATTAATTTGATTTTGTATTGGTCTCAAGGCTAGAGCTAATGGTCTGCAGTCCTGTGTGGTTATCATACGTATTCTTCGTGACCTCTGTCAGCGGGTTCCAACTTGGTCTGATTTTCCAAGCTGGGTGAGTAATGTTCTTTTGAATGAGTCTTTTTAATGCACATTGGGTTTTTTTTTAATCCACTGCAAATAAAGCATGGGAATGTGTTACTACAGTTTTAAAATTTAGGTTTTTTCAAGGAGTAATGTAGGGTTTTGCTTGGGTGGGTGGTTGGTTGTTTTTTTGGTTTTCCCCAGCAATCCAGATTACCTCTAAAATTTTCATTTTCTGTGGTTTTGCCATGTGGAGCTGAAAACTTTTTTCAAAAGGAATTTTCTTGTTGTTTGGAATTATTTGAGGGTAGTGTTTTTATTCTATATTTCAGCATTTTTTCCTTTACTCTGTATCAAAGAATCTATTTTTTTTCTTACAGCCTACTCTGAATTGCTCAGACTTTACTGAAACTGGTAGAAAATTGTCAGCTGTGTCTAGATAGCTCTGTGATAACAGAAAGGCTACTTGAAAGAATAAATCACAGCAATTCCTGCAATCATTAATATGTTGTTTCTGCAAGATGAAATACCAGAGTACTAGTCTGTGTACGTGTCACCATTGGCATTTTAATCAGTGTCAGACACAGCTCTCTAGGTTGTAACTGGTTACCTATCTCAATTCTTGCAGCTGAGTGGTTTTGGAGCATTCTTTTACATTGACTATCTTAAATGATACTCTCCAGGAGTGCAACTTGTGTTCCAAATATTAATAAATGTTCAATCTGTGGACTGCACAAAGTTAGTCTGACCCAAAATCTCTGAAGCATATATATGAAGAGGTAAATTCAACTTTGACTGTTTTGTTTCATAGACCAAATCCTGTTGCACTGTGCTGCTTCCTAATGTAGACTTTTCAGTTTTGGCAGGAAGAGTGCTAACATTGTCAAGACAATTATAATAGTTGGCATTATTTCAATGAGAAATGTTTTACAATTGTAATAAGCTTGCTGACTGGAAAAATGTGGAGCAGTTATTTCTGCTTTTAAAAATATTTAAAGTAAAAAAAATCCAATTTCTGCGCTATACTTCATGAAAGATATACTGTACAAATATAGTTTAACAGCTCAGAAGCATGTAAGTACCCTCAATATTGCT
Organism: Trochalopteron elliotii; assembly: GCA_024734555.1. Taxonomy (NCBI): domain Eukaryota; kingdom Metazoa; phylum Chordata; class Aves; order Passeriformes; family Leiothrichidae; genus Trochalopteron; species Trochalopteron elliotii. The sequence goes on from JANPWX010017753.1 coordinate 44,578, forward strand.
TACTAAGTAGCCAAAGAATAAGCCCAGGCATACTTTTAGAAAAGCATCCTTTAAAATATTGCAACACACAGCAGACACATAGATGAAGAACAAGGAATATTGTTTCTTATTTCTCATAATATCTGTTTTAAGGCGCAGCCAGAAAGGAAGCAATGTGTCACAGAATCGCGGAATGGGTAAAGTTGGAAGGGACCACAGTGGGTCATCTAGTTCAGCCTCCCTGCTCAAACAGGGTCATCTCAGAGCACATGGCACAGGACTGCATCCAGATGGATCTGGAATATCTCCAGTGAGGGAGACTACACAACCTCTCTGGATAACCTGTTCCAGTGCATGGTCACTCACAGAATAAAGAAGTTCTTCCTTATATTCAGTTGGAACTTCCTGTGCATCAGTTTCTGCACATTGCTTCTTGTTCTATTGGTTGGCATCACCAAGAATAGCCTGGCTCTATCCTCTGACACCTTTTAGGTACTTATAGAAACTGATGAGGTCCCCTCTCAGTTGCCTCTTCTCAAGGCTGAACAGACCCAGTTCCCTCAGCTTTTCCTCCTAAGGGAGATACTCCAGACCCTTGATCAACTTCATAGCCCTCTCCTGGACCTGCTCCACGAGCTCCATGTCTCTCTTGTACTGAGGAGCCCAGAACTGGACACAGCACTCCAGCATACCAGGGCTGAGTATAGGGGCAGGATCACCTCCCTCAACCTTCTGGCAACACTCTTCCCAATACACCCCGGGATACTATTGGCCTTCTTGGCCACAAGGGCACTGCTGGCTCATGGACAGCTTGTTGTCCACCAGGACCTCCAGGTCCTTCTCTACAGAGCTGCTTTCCAGCAGGTCACCCCCAGCCTGTACTGGTGCCTGAGGTTATTCTTCCCCAGGTGCAGGCCCCTGTTTTTGCTTTTGTTGAACTTCAGACAGTTCTTCTCTGCCCATCTTTCCAACCTGTCCAGGTCCTTCTAAAGAGCAGCACAGCACTCTGGGGTATCAGCCACTCCTCCCAGCTTTGTGCCATCAGCAGACTTGCTGAGGAGGCATCTGCCCCTTTGTCCAAGTCATTGATGAACACATTAAACAATAGTGGACACAATATAGAACCTTGGGGGATACCACTAGTGACAGGCCTCCAACTAGACCCTGTGCCACTGATCACAACCCTCTGGGATCTACCATTCAGCCAGTTCTCAACGCACCTCTGTCCACTCATCTAGTCCATACTTCTTGAGTTTGCCTATGAGGATTTCATGAGAGATTTCAGGGCTAGGTGTGTCTCATTTCTCTCTAAAAGTGCTTCCTGTCTTGCTCTTGTCTCTGAAAAATGGGAAATAAACTCTCCAACCAATTTGCTAGGTTAGAAAGCCAACATTACTTTATTAGCAGTGCTTGATACATGGGGGATTCTTCTCAAAGCATGCATGAGCAGCAACCTAACAGACCAGGTTATATTCCTGAAACTAATGCATATTCATCACATTTCCTGAATACATGCATATATGCTAATTATTTCCATGGACTTGTTTGGATATGGTTCTAGATCTTCTGATGAATCTTTTCTCTTTCAGAGTATCTCAAATATGTCGTCAGGTCATAATGTACTTCTCTTACCATTCTTTGCTCTGACATAGAATCCTTGTTCTCAAAACTAAGATATCAGCTAATACATATTAATCACTGATAGAAGTAAACAAGGAAGCATTAGCTGGCACAAGACTTATTAGTCACAGAAATAGGGAGTTAACACAAGGCCACATTAATCTCTCGTATTTGCATAAGCACTGTATGGCACAAAACTAAACATTAACCACAAATACAGAGATCATACACTATTGTGCTAAAGTTAAAAGAATTTTCCAACATCTGCCCCCACTGCTGCATAGACTTCTTATTAAAGAAATTTAACTTGTTCAGTAACACTCTTGGTACCCAATGCATGAATCACCATTGAAGTTTGTGTATTCAGTTGTTCTTTTGGCCTTGTTGGCAAAGTCTTACTGACAAAAAAAAAAAAAAAAGATTTAAAATATATATGATTTCTGATAGTTACAGATGAAATTTTGTAGATTGAACAAATATATTTTTCTAGCTACAGAACTTTTCCTGACCTGTATGCTAGAAGCCTGTTACAAGCCAGAGATGCCAGAGTTTTTAAAAAAGAGCCTAAGTAGTTTCAATAATAGAAAATATTAGGAAATCTAAACATACACATTAGTATCAGTCTCTCTATATACCTAGAAATAAAAACAAAATTAGAAGAATTGTGTCAAGTTCCTACAAGTTAGAAGGAACCAATATTCAAGGTTGATTTATTTTTATTTATTTTCCAAACTTGAAATCTAGCCGTTTGTGCACATAAACACTGGGGCATCATAATTCACATTTTCCTATGATTAAGTTGAAGACTTAAGTGTATTGTGTGAGGATCCAAAAGAACTAGACTTGAATAAATGCAATAATGTGATCTGCTTTTTTTCTTTCTTGCTGTATTTTGCTTCATATTTGGAAACAACTAAATTGTTGCTAAAACTCAAAAGCTTGACCCTGAGTGATACAGTGTAAATACTAAAATACCATGCTCAAGAATTGAAATTTGTCAGTTAAATTGAGCTAAAATAGACAGGAATAGGCACCCTTAGTGAGAGATTGTAATCAGCACTGCCTGTAGTTACTTGCATGCATTAGAATGGACATTTATTCTTGGAAAATAGAAATAGAAGGCAACATTAGAGCAGCTGTAAACTTGGGAGAGGAACCAAAAAAACAAACTCCCAAAAATCCCACCAAAAACCAAGAGAGACATTGTTTGAAAATAAAACTTGCCAAGGAGGTGGTATTGAAACATCAATTTAATGCTTACTTTTGCAAAAATCTTTTTTATATTTTTTTTTTCCTGGAAAAATAGTGTCTAATGAAAGCAAACAATGGAAATATTCACAGAAAAAAAAAGTGTAAATTTTAGAAAACCTGTTTATCATCAAGTGTTTTTTTACACTTGTTTAACATCTAAGTTAGTGTTAGCCTATACCCAGGAAACAAAAATTGCAGTGAACTTCATTTTTGCAAAACTGAAGAACTAGTAACCACTTAAATGTTAAAAGGTCATTAAATTTTGGATACTTTAGGTTTCTGTATTCTTGTCGAAAAAAATAATTTCTCTGTAGCATCTTATTAGTTTCATTAGATGAATCAAATTCATCCATTTCATACTGTGTGCTGTTTATTCACGTGGCTGACAGATTCATGCTCTCAAAAAATGACTGGGCAAGTTCTCCAAGTAGGCTACTACTGTGTAAATTTCTAAGAAAAACTTTGGACAACTTGTCATGAGAAGCAGCATATCAGTACTCAATACTCAATGTTAATCTTACAGTAGCTTTCTTTTTATTAATTGTTAACAAACATCTGATTTTTTTTCATTTTAAATGAAAGTGTTCTGTGATGTGTAATATCCTTCAAAAGTTCTGTATTGAACAACAGTAGTAGCTTTTTTTTTAATCAGTCTTCTAAATTGTGTGAATTTTCTTATTGTTCTTCTAGGCTATGGAGTTGCTTGTGGAAAAAGCAATTAGCAGTGCTACTGGACCACAGAGTCCTGGGGATGCACTAAGAAGAGTTTTTGAGTGTATATCTTCAGGAATCATCCTTAAAGGCAAGTTGCAGTTGATCAGTGTCTGTATACTTATGTTTAAGTAATGTAAAATCTGTAATCTTGATTGAAATAAGGTAGAGATGTGCTACTAATTAGCCTGTTTTAGGTGGTCCTGGCCTTCTGGACCCTTGTGAGAAAGATCCTTTTGATACACTTGCTGTAATGACAGATCAGCAACGAGAGGATATTACTTCAAGTGCACAGGTAAGGAACAGTATGTGTTAAGTAACTAAATTTGATGGACAGTTTTTTTGGGTGGGTGATTGGTTGATTTGGGGTTTTTTTTGTGTTTTTATTAGTGGAGATATATGATGCACATGAATTTTCTTTTCTTAGAATGTAGTCCAGTCTTTCAAATGATCAGTCTTAAGCTAGGCAATAAAAATGTCACAACAGAGAATGAATAATAGTGTTCATATTTGTACTAAAATTAACATATTTTCCTGAAAAGTTTGAAGCACTCCCATCTACATATATATAATCTCCGTAAAGATGCTTACTCTACAGTAGTATGCTATTAGATTTAAAATTGCATTGGCATTTAATATTTTATAAATTGTCCTGGTTTAGGGCAAATTTTGGGAGGAAACCTCCGAAGGGGTCTCCTCTAGAAAGCAAATTTCAGCAGCCCCTCCCCCAACCGGTTCAAGAAGTGGAAAAGTTGGAGAGAAGAGGAAAAAACTGTTTATTTAACAAGCTAAGTACTCACAAGCATGAAAAAATGAGTAATATTAAACAATGGAACCTCTCGCTGTTCTGAGGAGATGGGAAATTCAGAAAGAGTCCTTTTGTGGGTGTGGCTCAGTCTCTCCGGGGCTCAGGCCCAGTGTGCCAGGCCTGGTGTGCAGCCTGGGGGGCCCCCAGGCTATTCTCCTGATGTCCTGGACCAGAGAGAAGCTGAACAGTCCCAGAAGAAGAAGGCGCAGTCCAGAGAAAACCTTTCTTGCCTTAGCTAATGAGGAAAACCAGTGAAAAAAACAAAGAAAAACTCCCTGCCTCTCTCTCTGCAAAAGCCAAGAACTCCGAGAGCACTGAGCTCTTATCTGTCTCTTGCTGTCCAGGCTAGGCAGCATAGTCCATGAGAGAGAGGAATTCTGGGAGAGTAAAGTGAAGCTTCTGCAGACGAACTGCATGCTGCTTCTCCCCCCCCCTTTGCTCTCTCTGGGCCTAGCTTAAAACTACAGGACCCATTTCTGAGCAAAAAGACAGATGATGGGGATACCACCATCATAAAGTCACCCCAGGAAATCTGTGTAAGCGTAAATTTAAATATTTATTGTATCTGCTTACAGTATTGGCTATTCATGCTTGCAGCTTAAGAGTTTACTGCCCCTACCTCTTCATTCGATCCTTTTGCTAAAGATTACTGATGCATATTGGGACACATGACAAGCCTTGGCTGCTTCAATGGAAGTCCAGCAGCTAAAACACATGTATATTATTTTTAAGTTAGTATGTTGTATTTTGTATCAAAGCAGCAAATGGGACATACACATTTTATTGTGTTGACTTTGTTGGAGGAAGGGAGGATAATAAGAGCTAAGGATAATATCATATACCACTAACGTTCTTCATTAATTTTTTGATAAAGTATTTTAAATTGACATTTGTTTCTAACAGAAATATCTTCTTTCTATGATTTTTCTAGTTTGCGCTGAGACTCCTTGCATTCCGTCAAATACACAAAGTTTTAGGAATGGATCCATTACCACAGATGAATCAACGCTTCAACATCCATAATAATCGTAAAAGAAGAAGGGACAGTGATGGGGTTGATGGATTTGAAGCAGAGGGAAAAAAAGACAAAAAAGATTATGATAACTTTTAGAAACATTTGTCATTAGTGCTAAGATTGAAGATGATAAAAAATCCATTTGTTGCCTTGATTTTAAATGGACATAATAATGTATGTTTAAAATATCCAAAAACAACTCAGTAATTAGATTTGGAAGAGAAAAATTTAGCTCTTCTGTGAAATTCTGAATATTTTAATGATATACTGTATCAGATTATGGATGGAAAGACTGCAAATGGAAACTGTCATTGGAAAAAATAGTGTTTTTTCCTCATTACATTTTCTTTAGATGTGTTGCTAACTTTAGTCTCCGTCTCTCTCTCTCTTGTGCATTGTTTTATCTTGACTGTATTTAATGCAGCATTTGTGCTTCTGTTCCTATGTGTATTTTGATTTTTTTTTAATTTAGAAGGTTTTTTGTTTGCCTTTGACACTAGTTGTATAAGTTACATTGTGTTAGCATAAACTGTTGCCCTCCCAATTAATATTTTACAGAACTTCATTTTGTAAAGTGAGACTACAGGATTATGGTTTTGTTTTTGTTTTCCTAAATGTGAAGGGATTGCAACACATAATTATCCTGCCATTTGAGTGCTCAGAATTAAATGTTTTTGCCAATCTTGCGGCATTTGTCTCTTTAGTGTGATATAAACTGTGATATAAAGTGTGATATAGTGTGATATTAAGACAAATTTTTGTTAATCTAATCAACTTTGCTGTTAGTTGTGTATTAGCAGTATGAAAGCTAATATATACAGTATGGTCTTGCAACAGTTTTAAAGCAGCTGCAGAGTTGATCAAAGTTTTGCATGATGTTTTGGGTTTTTTTAATATAAGGGCTTTTAAAACTATAATTTTAGGTTAAATGCGTAGGTCTTTCTATGATTGACTTTGTGACATAACAAGGTCAAAATATAACTTTCTGAATTTCCCTTTTCAACATACAAGCAGAAGCAGGCATTTCCAGTTTAGACAAAGTTAGTAATTATTATCAGTCCAGTTTGTTGATATTAATGCCTCTCAGCCCTTAAAATAAACGTTTTTCATATCAGTGCCTGTAAGGGTATTCCTTATAGCTATTTCTGTATAAACTCTCTGTGATTTTTTTTCAAAAATTCAAATTTTAAAAAGTGAAGTATAACTGAAAAAGTGAACATTATTAAAGGAAAGAAGTAACCCTGAAAATTGTTTGATGTATGCTTATGTCTCTTTCAAAAAGCTAAGTATAGCAGTGGTGTAGTAATGCTACACCATACTGTTGATGTGTGCTCTGGTACACAGGTGTGATTTGTTGTCACAGCACTACTGTGGAATATGCAACGAAAAGCTAAAATGTATTAAATTACTAAAATTCATTATACACTTGAAATTGAAGTTTCCCTCATTCTGTTCAGTGTGTATTATGCTTTGTTGCAAACCCATAAAACTCGCAGATAAACATAGACTAACATTCTGGTAACTATTGATGGCTGTAGGAGTGTATCACACATTACAAAGATCATTTGTTATTTCTGGTACAATTAAAAAACCTTTTTGTTCCATTTTGAGGTTGAATTTATCTTTGACCTTTTTAAGAAATACCTCTTGGAGTAGGGGGAGTGTTTTTGCAATGCTTACTACTAACAGCATGGGCCTGTGAAATAGAAATATACAGTATTTTAGAAGAATAGAGAGAATCTTAAGGAAATATATTAATAGTATTCTTCAAGCATTAGAGTGCAGTTTTAAAAGGAGTGGTTATTAGTGGTTAGCAAATAAAAGGAAGGCTTTCTCATTGTAAGAAAGATTTTTTACTAATTTCAGCATCAGAAATACAATAATTAATGCATGCTTTAAAATTACTTTAAAAAAGGATTATGCTAGTTTCTTTTGTCTAGCCTTGATGTGCGGCTCCAGGCATGTGCTTGGTCTTGGTGTGTATTGGTTGTTTGGGTTTTTTTGGTTGGTTGGTTTTTTAAAGGGGATATCTTGCTGCGATGGTGTCTAATAAGCCATTACTGTTTATTTTGAAAGCTACAGGTGCTATTCATGCAGCTAGTTCAATTCCATACCAAAGTTTCTTTCTCCATAAAACAAACGTGTTTATTCGGGCATGTGATTGACCCTAAAATTTAGGATTAAAAAGGTCAAAGATGTATTTTGGATTTCCTGTGTTTTTGTTCTACCAGCTTTTAACTTTTAACCAGTTTCTGGGGCTTTTGAACTATTGTATACTTAAAGTCATTCCACATTAAATATGAAGCTGTGACTATGATTTTTGCACTGTGTGGTGAAGAGTGAATTTGCAGTTTATTTCTGTTTTACCTGCCCATTTTAATGGGCTATATTAACCATGTAGCTTCTGACTTGTTCAGCTAAGAATAATGGAAAAACAAGGTTTTAAAAAGTACAACATGAGCTTTGTTTTTAAATATTAAATTGTGTGCTTAGGAAGATCAAGTAATCAATTTACAAATAAATAACCATTTTAATGCCCTATGTTTTGATAATGCTAGTGGTTCGCTAATAAACAGTGTTTGCATTTCTTATTCAGCAATGCCGTGTGTTAAATCTCAGTGCCAGGTGCTATAGTCATAATACACAAAAAAGAAATGTACTCAGGAAGAATTTTCCACTCAGTGCTCATTTTAGAGGAATAATTTAGTAAAATGAGAGCTGTTCTATTTTGAAGTATTTTCAAGCTTTGACTTGTCGGTCTAGTTTTTAAGTATGTCCTGTCTGTGAGCATTGTGGTTTCACATGGGTTCCTGCAGAGGCATTGGTAGAAATGCAAGTCTGTTGGATACATTCCATCAACATCTGGCCCTCTTATGGAATTCTATATGAATTGTTAACCTTATGAAGCTATTGAATGTGATGGATTCATTTGCTGCTTCTAATTTTAGACCTATTTCACTACTCAGAAGTGATTTAAAATTTACTTAAAATTGTACCTAGCAACTTTCTGAGAGTTGAAATCAACTTTAAATATTCCTACAACAATTTTCATGTATATTTAACATTCTTGTTGTTTGATGAATATCTGGTGATGATAGGTCTGTGAAGAATTCATGCAATGCCAAATTCATTTCTTTATTAAACAAGATTTGTTTGCACTACCCGAATAGATTTTATCAGCATACCACTTGTAATAGACAGGGAAAACAAAAAAAGAAATTGGGAGGCATAATTTGCAATCTGTTTTTTCCTACTTACATCATAGGTTTGCAAAGTACAGTGATAGATTCAACCAGAACACGTTTTCCTTCTGGCTGTTTTTTTTTCCCCTCTGAAAGCTGTAAGCCAAAGAGCATTCATAGGCAAAAAAGGCTAGCAAATTAGATTTCTTCTGAGAGATACTTTTATAAATCTTCTCAAGAGTTCTCTTTTCCTGTACTGTGATATTTCTCAGCCTTTTTAAACTGAAACAGACACCTAGTCTTTTGAGGAGGAAAAAAATTTAAGGAGTATCATCAGTAGTGTTATCACAATGGTTTTGATTTACATCCAAATAAAAATCAGGCTTAATTCTGTTAATATCTCTTGATTCTTGTTCTCCAATTCTATTTCATTTTCTCATTTAGATTTATGAAAATGTGCAAATCATAGAATCATTAAGGTTGAAAAAGGCCTCAGATTGAGTCAACATGTATATATATTCCTAGTACTGAGAAAATTTGAAGTTATTGAACTGATTTCTGTTGGTTTAGAGTTTTTATTTTAAGAATTGCTGCCCTAACAATATGTGGCATGTGTAAAGTTCCTAACAGGGTAAAGTTCATTGGTTTTCCTGGATACCTGGTTGGCAGTTATTGATGGGGATTTTTAACCTGTACGGTGCACACTTTCCCACATAATCTAGCTTTAGCATATCTGCATTAGCAAAATTCCTCATTAAGGGTTGTAGTCCTTAATACATGTTTTCCTAAACTATTTTGCAAAGCCAGGGCCATTAATATTTATTCTGAAGCCAGTGATTTGTTCATTGCAGGATAGTTTAAGTCCTATCAGCTTTTAGAGGCTCAGCTTAGCTTAAATATTTATACATATATTCTACATTAATCCTATTTGAGGTTAATATCTTAAATTCAAAAAAACACATAGAATGGTATCAAGAAACCTCTATCAATTTTTGAAGTTTCCTATATTTAAAAATCCAAGATTTCAGAATTGAATAGCTGACCAAGAGAAAATAAAACACTTTCTACAGTAAAAGGTTACTTTATCATTAAAAGGGAGACACAAAGCCTTTTGTTTCTACATGAGAATTGCAAACCTTGCTCCTTGTGTAATTTTTTTTTCTGCATGCAGCATCATGTTTGTCTTAATTGTATGTATATGATTATGAAGTTCTGTTCAGAATATGTAAGACCCCCTTATTACAGACTTAACTTTGGCATACATTTAAGTTTGTCATTAATTTGCTGGTTATACAAGGTGATGTTTTCTTACTAAGACAGTATGCTGAGCTGCATTGATAACAGTGCAAGTGAGAACAGTATAGAAGATATTAAGGTACATAAAAACAGAGGTTTATTGCTATTTTATACTCTGTGTCATGTCCATCTGCTGGCCCCTCCAAATAAAAAAAAAAGGACAGATTTCTCAAAGGCTCAGACCCATATCTGCCAACCCCTTTATAATGGGTTTGCATGGCAGGGTTTTAAATGCAAGGGGGAGGGAGCTACAGGAGTGGCTTTTATGAGAAGATGCCAAAAGCTTCCCCTGTATCCAATAGAGTGAATGCCAGCTGACTCTAAGATGGACCTGCTGCTGGTCAAGGTCAAGCCAATTGGCAATGATGGTAGCACCTCTGAGATAGCATATTTAAGAAGGGGGGAAAACTGCACAACAGCAGCTGGGGGAGAGATGGGTGAGAATATGGAGAGGACCAACTCTGCAGACACAAAGGTCAGTGAAAGGAGTGGGAGGAGGTGCTCCAGGTGCTGGAGCTGAGATTCCCCTGCAGCCTGTGGAGGTCTACGATGGAGCAGAGATCCACCTACAGCTCATGCAGGACCCCATGCTGGAGCAGGTGGATGCCTGAAGAAGGCTGTGACTCTGTGGAGCCTGTGCTGGAGCGGAGTCCTGACAGGACCTGTGACTGTGGAGAGAGGAGCCCATGTTAAAGCAGGTTTGCTGGCAGGACTTGTGACTCTGCAGGGGACCAATGCTGGATCAGCCTGTTCCTGAAGGACTGCACCCTGTAGAAGGGATTCACCCTGGAGCAGTTCCTGAAGAATTGCAGCCTATGGAAAGGACTCACATTAGAGAAGTTTGTGGAGGATGGTTTTCTGTGGGTGGGACCCCATGCTGGAGCAGTGGAAGAGTGTGAGGAGGAAGGAGTGGCAGAGATAATGTGTGATGAATGTCATTACTGTAATACCATTCCCCATCCCCCAGTGCTATTTGGAGGGAGGAGGTAGAGAAATATGGAGTGAAGTTGAACCCTGGAAGAAGGGAGGAGATAAGGGAAGTTAAGATTTGTTTATAATTTCTCATTATCCTACTCTGATTTGATTGGTAATAAATTAATTTTTCCAAGTTGAAAAGGAAAGTCCTCTTTAATTCTGTATTCTATGACATATCCACCCACCTAGTAGATGAAGGGAAGGGGGTAGATGTAGCTTTTCTGGATTTTAGTAAGGCTTTCAATACTGTCCCTCATAGTCGTCCAACTGTGGGAGGAGTAGTACACAGTGCACTGGGTGAAGAACTGGCTGAAGGGCAGGGCTCAAAGGGTTGTAGTGAATGGGGCTACATCTGGCTGTTGACTGGTCACCAGCGGCATTCCTCAGGGCTCAATTCTACAGCCAGTCTTGTTCAATATATTTACTGATGATCTGGATTCAGGAGTTGAATGCACCCTTAGTACATTTGCTGAGGATATCAAACTGGGAGCTGCTGTTGACTCTCTTGAGGGAGACAAGAGGCCTTGCAGAGGGATCTAGATAGATTGGAGCACTGGGCTCCAATTAATGGGATGATTAATGATTAATGGGATGAAATTTAACAAGTCAAAATGCCAGGTTCTGCATCTAGGACAGAGTAATGCTGGGCACAAGTATAGATTGGGAGAGGCTGGAGAGCAGCCCTGCAGAAAGGGATCTGAGGCTGCTGGTTGGCAGTAGGCTCAGTATGAGTCAGCAGTGAGCCGTGGCAGACAAGAGGCAAAACCATGTTTTGGGGTGCATCAAACATAGCATAAGCAGCTGGTCAAGAGAGGTGATGATCCTGCTGCATTCAGTGCTGATGTGGCCTCACCTTGAGTACTGTGTGCAGTTCTGGGCCTAACCATTTAAGTAGGATGTGAAGGTCCTTGAATGCATCCAGAGAAGGACAACAAGGCTGATGAAGGGGCTGGAAGGAATGTCCTATGAAGAGCAGCTGAGGACTTTGGGTTTTTCTCATTTGGAAAGAAGGAGGCTGAGGTGTGACCACATGGCACTCTACAGCTCCTTGAGGAGGGAAGTGGAGAGGGAGGTGCTGAGCTCTTCTCCCTGGTATACAGTGATAGGATGCATGGGAATGGTTCCAAGCTGCATGAGGGGAGGTTTAAATTGGACATTAGGAAGCATTTCTTTAACCAGAGGGTGGTCAAACACTGGAACAGGCATCTTAGACAGGTGGTTGATACCCCATGATTGTCAGTGTTTAAGAGACATTTGGACACTGCACTTAATATCTATCATACTTTAACTTGGTCAGCCCTGAATTGGTCATGCAGTTGAACTAGATAATTTCAGAGAGTAGGTATAGAAGGCAGAAGAGAGATTCAATTTGTCCAGAGTTTCAGGGGGGCTGCAAAGAAGAAATGAGCTACAGAAGTTCTCCCAGACACTGGAACAGGTTGCCCAGAGAAGATGCCCCATCCCTGGAAGTGTTCAAAGCCTGAACAAAGTCACACCATCACTGAGTACTGCTGTGCTGGACATACTGGAACTTCAGTATGATCTGGAGTCCAAGGCAGCAAAGTGGTACCACCATCGACATTGCTAGCGCATTTTTCTGCATCCCTTTGGCAGCAGAGTGCAGGCCACAGTTTTCTTTCACCTGATGTGGCATCCAGTACACCTGGAACCAACTGTCCCAAGGATGGAAACACAGACCCACTACTTGCCAGAACATTTGCAATACACTCATGACATCATTGTGTGGGGACACAGCAGAGGATGTTTTTGAGAAAGGGGAGAAGATAATCCAAATCATCCTGAAGGCCAGTTTTGCAATAAAGCAAAGTAAGGTCAAGGGACCTGCCCAGGATATTCAGATTTTAGGAGTAAAATGGCAAGATGGAAGCTGTCATGGTTTAACATAGCTTGGTTTTTAGTTAAAGAGAAAATCCATCAGTTATGGAAGTGATTCTCTGTGAGGACTTCAAACAGCTTCCTCCAGACCCAACAGAACCAGTCAGCTGGCTACTTTTGAATATTGACACCCTGTTTGTTGCCCAATACCCAGAGTAAAACACAAACCAACAGAGTTGATTTATGCGGTGCTTTATTAGGGCCCGGGGACCTGAGGACTAGCGTCCCAAGTCAGGATCCCGAAGACCCTCATTTTACAATCAGCTTTTATATCCTTTTACAACTGATTACTTCATTAGTGTACGTGCAAAACCCCACATCCCAAGTTACAATAGATACATATATCAAAATCAAATTACACTCCTTGAAGCCATAAATTTCACATGGTTGTCTGCTCCAAGACTACGGTTTAGCTCCTGTGGTCAAACTCCCACCACCAGATACCCATGGCTACGTTATACTTTAACTTAATCTCATGGAAACATCTAACAATTTCTACCTGTTCTGTTCTTAGCTAAGTCTTTTAAGTCTCAGGAACCTCAGTACATTCCCATGGCACATTCCCAGGATTCGGGCCTACTTTTAACAGGGCAATCTTCAAGCGTTAGCATGACTACTACTACTACTTCATTATTTAATTTCTTCCAACCCCCCTTTGGTAACAACTCCCCCCTTTTGAGCATTCTTCAAGGATTCTGCAAGGATGCTCAATCTTCAAGTGATGGTTTCCAGATAGGTCGGCGGGGGACTCTCTCTGGGCGAAATCACTTCTTTCCTGGTCAGAGCCTTCATCACCCGACGTGTATGAGTGCCCTCTCTTGCAATCACTCATAGGAGACACTTATATGCTATGACAATGAGAATCACTATTATTACAATCATTACAATATACTGTATTATAGAGGATAACCAACCTGAGACCTGGATTCCTAATGAGCTAAATAGAGCTCCTACCCAATTATGTTCCGCCTCCTTTTGAACCTCCTGTACTTGTGATTCAATTTGTTCCAATTGGCTTATATCCTTTTCCACCTCTTGGGTTACGTTTGGGATATGCACACAACAATGGTCATCCCTCCCTTGCAGGTATCCACAAACTCCATGTTCCTTTAGCAAAATCATATCCAGGGCCATCCTATTTTGAACTGTCATTCTGGTGGTTGCTTGTAACTGTATATTCAAGTCCTTAAACCCCTTCTTAGTGACTGCTGCCAATCGTTCTGTTTGTCCCAATAACCTGTAAAGCATCTCTCTGTTCCTATAAGTAGCTATCGGAGCAAATAATGACTCAAGTGCCCAACCAAATTTGACTCCCCCTGATGGTTCATGCCATTCATCCTCTGGGTCTACTAATTTGTCCACTTCCCTTCTTATTCGCCTCTGGGTCTCCTCCTTAGTAAGTTCGGACTGTTTCCAGAATGGACATAAAGTGGGAATTCCTAACGTAATTTGTGTCACTGAACCATCGATTGGCATATGGGTAGTCCATTGTCCTCCTAGTCACAGGGTTATTTTTGATACATACCAGGCAGGTGGCGTTCACTCTCTTAGCCATTGTTAACATCTGATATGAGATTACCTCTTTCCGCAGGAATTGAATCAGCGCTTCTGCTCCCCAATGGCATTTGTTATGTTCCATTTCCAACACTGCTCTCATAATTCTCACGGGCAAAACTACTTGTCCCGTTGATGTTACATACCATCCTTTGATGTTTTTGCGGGCTTGCACCAACTCGGCTAGTTTTTCATCTTCTGGAGAATAGCTAGGTTTTTGTTCAAGGTAAGAAGCGGCCGGGTTAGTCCGTACGGGCAACAATGCGAATTGAGTCCATATTTCTCGGGCTACCTGTTTGGCTGCTTTGTCTGCCAGCTGGTTTCCTTGATGTTCCTTTCCCATCCCCCTCTGATGTCCTTTTACATGCATTACTGCCACCTCCCGGGGTTTGTGGACCGCTTCAAGTAGGGCTAGAATTTGCTCGCGGTGTTTGACCTGTGCCCCTTGCGAGTTCAAAAGTCCCCTTTCTTTCCACAAAGCCCCGTGCACATGGATTACTCCAAAAGCATATTTGGAGTCCGTCCAGATATTTGCTCTTTTTCCTTGACTTAAAACCAAAGCTCTTACCAAAGCCCATATTTCTGCCTTTTGGGCTGATGTTCCTGGGGGCAGAGCCTTAGCCTCTACGACTTGGCTTAGGGTTACCACAGAATACCCAGCATACCGAGTTCCATTTTCAACGAAGCTGGAGCCATCAGTGAACAGTTCCCAGTCGGGGTCCTCCAAAGTCTCATCTCTCAAGTCTTGTCGACTAGCGAATACCTGTTCGATGGTTTCCACACAATCATGTACAAGTTCTCCTTCATCCTGTTGAGCTTGGAGAAATTCTGCTGCATTAAGACAGTTAGTTGTTTTTGATTCGATGTCGTCTTGTTCCCTCAACTGTGCCTGGTACTGTAACATGCGGCTAGACGACAACCAATGCCCCCCTTTTTGTTCCAGTACTGCAATTACCATGTGGGGGATATATACTTCAATTTTCTTTCCCAAAGTCAATTTCCTGGCCTCCTGTATCAGAATCACAGTGGCTGCCACAGCTCTTAAGCAGCTAGGCCATCCAGCACTCACGGCATCCAACTGCTTTGAGAAGTATCCCACTGGGCGTTTCCACGATCCCAGCTTTTGTGTGAGTACTCCCACTGCCAGTCGCTGCCTTTCATTAACATACAGTTGAAAATCCTTTGTGAGGTCCGGCAAACCTAGGGCAGGTGCTTCCCTCAATGCCTGTTTCAGTGCTTGGAATGCCCTTTCCTGAATTCTTCCCCACTTTAGCTCAGGGTCTTTTGCAGCTTCATAGAGGGGTTTGGCTTTCAGGCCGAAGTCTGGAATCCACAGCCAACACCACCCCACCATCCCTAGAAAAGATCTCAGTTCCTGATGATTTCGGGGCGTAGGAATGGCACAGATTGTTTGTATCCGGTTAGTACCCAACCTTCAGGTCCCCTGGGAGATTTCGCAACCCAAATATATGACTTTATCTCTTACCAGTTGGGCTTTCCCTTTAGACACACGGTATCCAGCTTGTCCCAGCATATTCAATAGTCCGATGGTTAGGTGCAAGCACACCTCTTGCTCTACAGTGGCCAGGAAAATGTCATCAACATATTGCAATAATACATAAGAGAAAGTCCTGGTTTAGGGCGAATTTGGGAGGAAATCTCCGAGTGGGGTTCCTCTGAAAAGCAAATCCAAACAGCCCCTCCCCCCAGCCGGTCCGGGGAAATAAATCCCTTAGAGATAGAGTGGAAAAAAAAAGCCTTATTTATTTAACAAACAAAATGCCCACAAGCATAAAGAATGAATAATAATAATAACAATAATAATAATATGAAACAATAAAACCTCTCGCTGCTCCGAAGAGAGATGGCACAACTCAGAGTCCGTGTCAGGAGTTTGTTTATCAGTCCCTTCAGTGCTGGAAAATGCCGAGCCCCGGCCCGGTGGGCCACGGGTGCAAGATCCCGGTGCTCCTCTGGGTTTTTCAGTCCTGAGCAGATTTAAACAGTCCCAAAGAAAAATAAAATAATAAAAAAAAACAGTCCAGGAAAGCTTCTTTGCCTCAGCTAGCTAGACTAACAAGAGGAGAGAAAAAAAACTCTCTCTGGCTGCCCTCTGTGTATCCGACGAAGAGAAAAAAAAAAAAAAAAAAACCACACAGTCCCAAGGACGAAAGCAGATTCCGAGGAGTGAGTTTGTTTCTCAAAACAAACTGCGCGCTTCTTCTTTCCCTGCTCACTCTCAGAACCAGTCTTAAAGGTACAGAACACAGAACAGACGATTTGGGGATACATAGTCACCCTAGGACATTCCACCCCTTATCACCATATCGTCAACTTATCAAAACTAATTGAATTTTAACTCCACAAACACACATTATGCACGCATATATCTATATAAAAACAATATACAGCTATATACAGACAATGGCAGTGACATTCAACAAAAAGGGATATGTACACATTGTTCTCATCCAACAATCAGATCTCCCTGAGGTACACATCTTGTTGTTCCATCTTTCTGCATTATCCACCATGTACAACCTGGTCCCTGAGCAAAGACAATCCCACGGATGGGTTTGTCTGTACTTGAGGTGGATTTGATCCAAACTGTCTTCCCTAGCAAACCTCTTGCATGTACTACAGGGACTTTATCTCCATCTACTGTATGCAGGAGCTCAGACTGGGCAGGGCCTGCTCTGTTGGTGGAACCTCGGGTGTTAACTAACCAGGTGGCCTTTGCCAGATGCTGCTCCCAGTTCTTGAAAGATCCCCCACCCAATGCTCTCAAGGTGGTCTTTAACAGTCCATTGAATCTTTCCACTTTCCCAGCAGCTGGTGCATGGTAGGGGATATGGTACACCCACTCAATGCCATGTTCCCTAGCCCAGGTATTGATAAGGCTGTTCTTGAAATGAGTCCCGTTGTCTGACTCAATCCTCTCAGGGGTACCATGCCTCCAGAGAACCTGCTTTTCAAGGCCTAGAATGGTGTTACGGGCTGTAGCATGAGGCACAGGGTAGGTCTCCAACCACCCCGTGGTGGCTTCCACCATTGTGAGCACGTAGCGCTTACCTTGACGTGTCTGGGGTAATGTGATATAATCAATCTGCCAGGCCTCCCCATACTTGTATTTGGACCACCGTCCACCATACCATAGGGGCTTCACCCGCTTGGCCTGCTTGATTGCAGCACATGTGTCACAGTCATGAATAACCTGAGAAATACTGTCCATGGTGAGATCCACCCCTCGGTCTCGTGCCCACTTATAGGTGGCATCTCTGCCCTGATGACCTGAGGCATCATGAGCCCATCGAGCCAGGAACAACTCTCCCTTGTGTTGCCAATCTAAGTCTATTTTTGACACCTCTATCTTTGCAGCCCGATCTACCTGCTCATTGTTTCTGTGCTCCTCATCAGCTCTACTCTTGGGGACATGGGCATCTACATGACGGATTTTTACAGGTAGCTTCTCTATCCGAGTGGCAATGTCTTTCCACTCTTCGGCAGCCCAAATTGGTTTTCCTCTACGCTGCCAGTTAGCCTTTTTCCACTTCTTCAACCATCCCCATAAAGCATTGGCTACCATCCATGAATCAGTATAGAGGTAGAGCTTTGGCCACTTCTCTCTCTCAGCAATGTCCAGGGCCAACTGAACAGCTTTGAGTTCAGCAAGTTGGCTCGATCCACCATCTCCTTCCGTGGCCTCAGCGACTTGTCGTGTGGGGCTCCACACAGCTGCTTTCCACTTCCGGTTCATTCCCACTATGCGACAGGAACCGTCAGTGAAAAGAGCGTAGGGTGTTTCTTCTGCTGGCAGTTGGTTGTATGGTGGAGCTTCTTCAGCACGTGTCACTGGTTCTTGCTCCTCTTCATCTGTGAGACTAAAGTCTTCACCTTCAGGCCAATTTGTAATTATCTCCAAAATCCCAGGGCGATTCAGTTTTCCAATACGGGCGCGCTGTGTGATGACAGCAATCCACTTACTCCATGTAGCATTGGTGGCATGGTGGGTAGACGGAACCTCTGCTTTAAACATCCACCCCAGCACTGGTAGTCGGGGTGCCAGGAGGAGTTGTGTTTCAGTGCCTATTACCTCTGAGGCAGCTTGGACTCCTTCATAGGCTGCTAAAATTTCCTTCTCTGTGGGAGTATAATTGGCCTCAGACCCTCTGTAGCTTCGACTCCAGAATCCCAGCGGTCGTCCTCGAGTCTCCCCAGGCACCTTCTGCCAAAGACTCCAGGACAGACCATGGCTCCCGGCTGCAGAGTAGAGCACGTTCTTCACATCTGGTCCTGTCCTGACTGGGCCAAGGGCCACTGCATGGGCAATCTCCTGCTTGATCTGGGCAAAGGCGTGTTGCTGTTCAGGGCCCCAGTGGAAAGTGTTCTTCTTGCGGGTAACCAGGTAGAGAGGACTCACAATCTGGCTGTACTCAGGGATATGCATTCTCCAAAAACCTATGGCACCTAGGAAAGCTTGTGTTTCCTTCTTGTTGGTAGGTGGAGACATTGCTGTGATCTTGTTGATGACATCAGTAGGAATCTGACGCCGTCCATCTTCCCACTTAATTCCCAGGAACTGGATCTCTCGAGCAGGTCCCTTAACTTTGCTCTTCTTGATAGCGAATCCAGCTTTCAGCAGAATCTGGATGATCTTCTCTCCTTTCTCAAACACTTCAGCTGCAGTATTCCCCCACACAATGATGTCATCGATGTACTGCAGATGTTCTGGAGCCTCACCCTTTTCCAGTGCAGCCTGGATCAGTCCATGGCAGATGGTAGGACTGTGCTTCCACCCCTGGGGCAGTCGGTTCCAGGTGTATTGCACTCCCCTCCATGTGAAGGCAAACTGAGGCCTGCACTCTGCTGCCAGAGGAATGGAGAAAAATCCATTGGCAATGTCAATAGTGGCATACCACCTTGCTGCCTTGGACTCCAGCTCATACTGGAGCTCCAACATGTCTGGCACAGCAGCGCTCAGCGGTGGAGTCACTTCATTCAATGCACGATAGTCCACAGTCAGTCTCCATTCTCCTTCAGATTTTCGCACAGGCCAGATGGGGCTGTTGAAGGGTGAGTGGGTTTTACTGACCACCCCTTGACTCTCCAGCTCACGGATCATCTTATGAATGGGGATCACGGCATCTCGAGTTGTTCTATACTGTCGGCGGTGCACTATTGAGGTGGCAATTGGTACCTGTTGCTCTTCCCCCTTCAGAAGTCCTACTGTTGACGGATTCTCGGACAGTCCAGGCAAGGTGTTCAATTGCTGGATGCCCTCCATCACTACAGCTGCTATCCCAAATGCCCATTTGAGTCCCTTAGGGTCTCTGAAATACCCACTCCGAAGGTAGTCTATGCCCAAAATGCATGGGGCCTTTGGGCCAGTTGCAATAAGGTGTTTCTTCCACTCGTTTCCAGTCAGGCTCACCTCTGCCTCCACCAACGTATAGTCCTGTGATCCCCCGGTCACACCAGCAATAGAAACAGATTCTGCCCCTACATGTGTTGATGGAATTAATGTGCACTGTGCACCAGTATCGACCAAGGCCTCGTATTCTTGTGGTTCAGATGTGCCAGGCCAACGAATCCACACATTCCAAAAAACACGATTTTCCCTAGCCTCTACCTGGCTAGAGGCAGGGCCCCTTCCACTCATTTCCAGTCAGGCTCACCTCTGCCTCCACCAACGTATAGTCCTGTGATCCCCCGGTCACACCAGCAATAGAAACAGATTCTGCCCCTACATGTGTTGATGGAATTAATGTGCACTGTGCACCAGTATCGACCAAGGCCTCGTATTCTTGTGGTTCAGATGTGCCAGGCCAACGAATCCACACATTCCAAAAAACACGATTTTCCCTAGCCTCTACCTGGCTAGAGGCAGGGCCCCTCTAGTCCTGGTTTTCCTTCTTTCCTTGGGCGTATGTCTTAGAAGTTCCTTCAAGGGAGTCAGACATATCATCATCATCATATCTGGCAGTTTGCCTACGGGCAATTGGAGCTGCTTCTCTTTTGGTGGAACCTCCTCTCTGGGTCTTGCCTTCCTTCAGCTCATGTACCCGTTGTGCCAAAGCAGCAGTAGATTTTCCATCCCACCTCTTCATGTTTTCTCCACAATCACGCAGGAAGAACCACAGCTCAGCTCGTCGAGTGTACCCTCTCTCCCTATCTGGGGAACGTCTTCGTTGGGTACCAACACCTCTGATCTGTACTGCTGAAATTTGGAAGAGGTCCTCTCTAATCTCCTCCCTGAGTTTCTTGTGATTCTCCTCTATTTTATCTTCTAGTTTCTGTAGACGTGTTTCCACAGCTGCAATTCTGGCATGTGTTGGGCCATGCACGGCATCTGCATATGCTCGCAGCTTCTTCGCCATGTCGAGCACAGTCTCATATGTCTCATCCCGCTTCATTATTGCTAGAGCAGAAGCGTATTCAGGTGGCCCAAGTCGCACAAGTTTCCTCCACATGACAGGTGTACATGGTACCAGGTCCGGATTCCTAGTTGTTACGTCATCTGAAAAAATGAGCTCTGCTACAGCCATCTCTCTCAGACGTTGGATCCCCTGTTCTATGGTCTTCCACTGTGTCTGCTGCAGATAGAGGTCATCTGCACACAGGTATCTTTGTGCTACACCTTCCAGGATCCGTTCCCAGAGACTGTGAGGGCTAGCGTCCCTCATCATGCTTTGGTCAATGACAGGATCATGTGACAGAGATCCCAAATGTCTCGCTTCAGTGCCATCCAGAATGGTAGCCTCCCCTGCAGCATCCCAAAGGCGGACTAACCAACTAATTATAGATTCATCAGGTTGTCGCCTGTAGTCTTTTCTTAGGCCTCGAAGGTCCTTTAGGGAAAAGGTATCAATATTGGCTCCAGAATCTGTACCCCTCGATGTGGCTTCTGATTTTGGTGAAGGTCCTTCTCCTGCATCATCATCATCATCCTCCACCTTGCGATCGGTCTTGCTTTTACACTTTCCGCCTCTTGTATTAGCAGCAACAGCCATTGGTTGAGGCTTACTGTCTAGTTCAGCTACTGGCCTGGAGCCTGGGATATTAGCTGCAGCCTGAGTGACTGGAATAGTAACTGTTGATTTGCATCCCTGCCTCCCTGTCTCTGTCGGCTGCCCTACATTATCTAGCAGGGTGCGATAAGCATATGCCAGAGCCCAGCTTACTGCAATGATCTTTTCTCCCTTAGAGGCATCATGGTATTTCTCTTTCAGGTATTTCCCCACCTTGGCTGGATTCTGAATTTGTTCACGTGGAAAGTCCCAGACTACAGGGTCAGAAAACTCCTTCAGGAGCTGGCCCATATCTTCCCATTCTCCACACCATTCAAGATTTCCTACGCCTGGGTCAACTCCTGGGTCAGGGGTTTCATTAGCCCCTCGAGAAATCTCAGCCCTCATTCTAGACAAGCTGCAAACCATATAGAGGAAGCTCACCAGCTGAAATACCAGGAAGATGGTATCTTTAACATTCAGGGGACACTGAATATTCTCCAAAAGTGATGTGACCGATTCAAAAGATATGAGGGACAGGAAAGACTGAAAAGCTTCATCCCCTGTTCCTCCTCTAACAAAGTGGGCGAAATTATTCATAAATTCCCAAAACATGCTGCTGGAACTAGGACGCATGGTAGGACGAAGAAACCATAAACCAAACATACCTGCCACAAACTCCAGTACCTTCATAAACTTCCTATAAATCATGATCACTAAACCCAACAAAATAGCAATCCTAAATCGTGCACCTCTAGTGTAAAAGCTATGTGTTAGGGACAACATTGGAGCTAGTTCTGGATAAGAAAACAAGCCTAGGGACCAGAAAGGTATTAGAACCTCAAAGAAACCTAGGGAACAGAAATACAGCAAGGGCTCTATTCCAATAGACATTAGGGATTCAAGGGGCAACATGGCTACTCTATCCCCACACAAAAAACAACCAAAATGCACTCAGTAATCAATACAAGTTTTTTTCCACTCTCTCGAGCCCCACAGTTGGGCATCAAATTTACTGTATGTCCTGGTTTAGGGCGAATTTGGGAGGAAATCTCCGAGTGGGGTTCC
>JANPWX010017760.1:0-24143 GCA_024734555.1 Trochalopteron elliotii
GTGTGGAGAGCACCCATCTCCCAGCCCTGCAGCAGGAGCCTGCCTCAGCTTCCCAGGGGGCTGGAGAGGAGCCTGTAGTGAAGCACCAACCCAAAGGGGCTTTTCCCTTAGCTATCAAAATGATGTGGAACATTTCGGTAAGGAGCCGAATCCCCCGTGTGTGTTGCTGGGCAATTCTGGCTGGAATGTTTAATGCTGAAGTGTTGAAAGCTCTAATTATGGAGTGAGGGATGAGTGTGTCACAACAAAGCTATTGGTAGGTGACACTGGAGATGCTGAATGTTGGTGAAGAGTCCCAGAGCGAGGTAATTGGCATTCATCATTCCCTGGAATCAGCACTGAGAACTGCTGCTGGAGCTGTTGAGTGTTTTGGGAAGAAAAGGTTTTCTGAGGCTGGCTCTGTTGGAAAGGTCTAACAAGGGGAAAGCCACTGCTGCCAGTGATTGAGGAATTGGTGTCCTGTCAGTGTCAGGACAGAGGTGGGTTTTTTTCCTGAAGAGTCTGTGGTCTCAGGGTGCACAGTAACCTGTCTGCTGTGTCCCCTTGCTGTGAGGTGGCTGTCCAGGGTCTGCTCCCTTGTTTCCCATTCCAGGTGACTGGTGATCCAGTTCCTCAATGTGGCTCTTTCATATTTAAAAAAATCCACGTGGCCTTCCCCATTGATGTGACAAGTGAATATTTCAAGAGAATCTTCCAAAATGCCAAGATCTGGAATCCCTTGGACTCCAGAAGTACCCTGGCATTTAGCTGTGGGCTCTTCAGCTTGGGTTTGGAAGTTGGAAGTCAGTGCTAAGGTGTAGTTTGGATTGCTGACCATCAAGGATGCATTTGAAGTGACAAATAGATTTCTTTCTGCTAATAAAGGCCTTGTGGCCTCCCTTGGTGAACTCTTTAGGTAGTTAACTGCCTTCCTTGATTTTCAAGGGAGGGAGGTCCTGGAATCTGGTCTCAGTCGATCCAGCTCCAGACGCAGTGCCAGCATCAGGATTACATGCTTCCAGCTCACATGGGGGATGGATGATTTCAGAGCTGAAACCAACGTGAGGTTTGGTTGTTGTTGCAGGCTGGTTCCTCCAGTGAAGCCATCCTGGATGCCATGGGCAGAGAGCTGGTCCCAGCCACGGGCCTTGCCTTGTCTGGGGAATATGGAGCTGTCTCTGGCCGCAGGTATGGAGCTGGCAGGGTGCTCATTTTATCCCTTCATTAATTTTGCAGCAATTTGCACTGTTAAGAAGGTGGACAGGGATTTCTAGAATAGCTGCTGAAAGCAGGTAAACCTGGGGATTAAGTTTGTTGGCATGCAGGGAACTGCATTGCTAAACTGTGTGGTCCAGAGGGGGTTGGAAGGGTGCACCAATAATTTGGGAGTGTTTGGGGTCCCACCAGGATCTGGTAGGTGTCTGTGGCTGTGTCCTAGCTTCCCTGTGTTGAAATGTGTTGGCATTTGTTGAGCCACTGGTTAAACACCATTTAAATTTGTATTGTGATGCTTTTTAATTGCATCACTGCAATCAGTAAGAGTTTGAGTGTATTAAACATCAAATGATTTCACTGTAATACAGTTTGACTGTGAGCTTTGAGAACTGGTTTGGTGTAAAATAGGTGCTGGACAGGGAGATTGAAACTGTTCTAGTGCAGGAAAACTGATGAGAAGGAAAATGGAAATTACTCAGTTCCTACTCTTTGACCTGAGTGGGAAGTGAGTAAGCAGCATGAAGGTGGAAAAATCTCATGGAAACTTTTAAATTACCTCAAGTTAGCTATCTTTTTGTTCAGAAATGCATCTTTTAGTTCCATTTGAAACAATGGAGTCCACAGCCCAGATTGCCTGATTTAAATTTCAAATTGATCCTGGCTGCCAATACAAATGAATAATGAATGCTGTGCCCGTGGCTGGCTGGGAATGCAGTAGAGCAGCCAAAGGGATATTTGACATTCAGGGGATGAGAGATGTGTGTTTCAGACAAATAGGTAACCTGCTTTTCAGGGTAGGGAGAGCTTCCTGCCTGTGCCATGAAATAGAGGGTCTAAATTGATACTCCCAGTGTGAAGTTGACCTTTATTATATGTCTAACAAAGTAATTGCAATTGGGTGTCATTCTCTAGAGCTGCTGTAGCTTTTTTTGAATGGAGGAGCAGCCTGTTCCTGGCTCTGCCTTTGTTAGCAGCACGGAAGGGTTAGTGAGGCTTGAGTAGAATGAAAACTGCATGTTATGTGTGAGGGTTTTTATCAAAGTTTTGTTTGTAGTGCAGGTGAGGCACCTTATTTCCTGTTTGGCCATTGTGAATAGGGAAATCCAGTTACAGCAGAGGCCCTGTGAGTCCTTGATTGGCTGAGTTTGCTCTGGGAGGCACAGGCTGGATTCTGAGCTCTGGAGAAGGTGCTGGGAGATAGCCCTTGCTGCAGTGGGTCTGTACAGGCTGCAGGTGCTCTGCATCCACCTGGGAAACACCAGGCTGAGATGCTGGTTGGGAAATGGGCTGTGAAACTGCTGCCCATGTTCTTCTTGTTCAGTGAATGGATTCCAGGATGTGTCTGACTATTTGTTTAACATGCAGTCCTGTAATCCACCCTGTGCAGCTCTAATCTCCCTCTCATGAGGCTCCCAGTGCAGAACAAACATGTTTGCTCACTGCTGGGGAACCTTTTGGTGTGGAGGACAGGCCATAATAATGAAAAGTAATTCCAGCAATAACAGCAACATGCCTGTGATCCATCACAACTGAGGGATTTGTGCAATCTGTGGTGTCTCTTCCCTGCACAGAAAACCTGTCCTTGGGAGGAAGAAGCTGCAGCCTCATCCCAATATAATCCAGGTGATCCGAGCATTCACGTCCTCTGTCCCTTTGCTGCCTGGAGCCTTTGCTGACTATCCTGACGTCCTTCCACTGAGCCTGAACCCCAGAGGGATCGGTCACAGCCGCACGCTCTTCCTGGTGATGAAGAAGTAGGTGGAGAGAAGCTGGTTAACGTGACTTGGGTGCTCTGTCCCTGCAAAGCTTGGCTCTGGGCTGCTGCCAAAGAGCAGAGTATGCTCTTGGAAACGCCTCCCAGGACCTGTTCCAAGTCCTTGAGGTTCTGACTGTGCTTCCACAATGAAGACAAACCGTTCTTTTTAATAATTACCCCAAATTAAAGTGAGAAATGTGGAGTTTGTCCCCATTTGTCTGCCCTTCTAAGCCTGAACTTCACCCCTAGTCTGAGCACACTGCTAGAGATGGAGTAGAATCAGTAATGAGATCAGCCAACAATGAGATTGAACTGGCAGTGATAAGCCTCCAGGATACTAATTCCCATTTTTTTTTCCTTGTTCTGCCTAGTTACCCCTGCACGCTGCACCAGTATCTGCAGGAGAACACTCCAGATGTTCGCCTCTCCACAGTGATGATTCTGCAGCTCTTGGAAGGTGTGGACCACCTTGTTCGACATGGAATAGCCCACAGAGACCTCAAGTCTGACAACATCCTGGTTGAATTTGATTCTGGTACGTAGATCCCTGAGGATAAATGCCAGTTAATTCACAGAAGTGATTTGGTCACGTTGGTATTTGGGGAAGTCCCACCCAGCTGCGTGTTTGGGGAAAGAAGGATCAAACCTTTTGGATAATCTCAGGTTTAGGTTTTAGCCTGGTCTTTGCTGTCACTGCAGCAAGTCACTGATCCTGTCTGTGCCTGAGGTTTTGGATCACTAACATGGACACAGTGTATTGCTGAGGTGATGGATTGTATGAGCACAGCCAGCACTGACTGGAGCATCTGGGAGCACCACATTTGGGATGCTGCAGGAGCCTTGGTTTCAGGCTCTTGGTTCTGTCATCTTCCCCAA
Source organism: Trochalopteron elliotii (assembly GCA_024734555.1). Taxonomy (NCBI): domain Eukaryota; kingdom Metazoa; phylum Chordata; class Aves; order Passeriformes; family Leiothrichidae; genus Trochalopteron; species Trochalopteron elliotii. Next base: position 3,827 of record JANPWX010017760.1, read on the forward strand.
GCCAAAGACTACAGGGAGCCTCTTAAAATCCCACCCCATGGCCAGGTTAACAGTGCTGCACCCTGGGATGATGAAACATGGGTTGGCAGGGAAGGGAAGCAGCATTTTCATCAATGTGTTCTTCTGTCAGCCTCTAACAGCAGTTTTAATTACTTGAGCTCTTTTTTGGTGTGAGATTCATATTAGCAGGAAGCAATAGGGGGCAGGCAGGTCTGTGCAATTAGGAGTGAGGAGTATCAGGGAGAGAGACAGAAAGACCACTGGAATCCTGCCTTCCTAGAGACCAGCCCAAGAGCCAGGCGACACAGAGGATTCTCTGTTCCCCAGGGCTCAGGATTTAGAATCATAAAATCATGGAATGGCCTGGGTTGGAAGGAACCTTAAAGCTGTTCTCATTACAACCCCCTGCCATGGACAGGGACACCTCTCACTAGACCAGGTTACTCTGCAGAATATCTTCACCCACAATCTTGATGAGGGGATCGAATGCTCCCTCAGACAGTTTGCAGAAGACACCAGGCTGGGTGTGGATATGATGTGCTGTTTTGTGCTGCCAGATCCTCCCAAACTGAACTCTAACTCTGTCTTGTTCACAGCTGGCTGCCCCTGGCTGGTCATCACTGACTTTGGCTGCTGTTTGGCAGATGAGAATGTTGGCCTGAGGCTGCCCTTCACCAGCTCCTATGTGGATCGGGGTGGCAACGGCTGCCTTATGGCCCCTGAGGTAAATCCCTCTGTGGCAGTGCTTTGTGGTGTTGGTTTTCTGCTTGCCCTGCTGTCAGGACTAAGTTTTGGTGGCATAGAAGGTTTGTGTCCTACCTTGAGTTAGGCTTGGTGAACGTCTGTGCTGAGCTATGTCAAATAGACACCTTGAGCAGCTCTAACAGGTGAAACGTAATCAGTTGGTGTTAAAAAAGCAGAATCAGCCTTTCCCCCCATCCCAAATTTACTCTTTATTCAGGCCCCGTTCTATGTAACTATGAAGAGTTTTATGCAGCAGTCCTTGTGTTGCAACAGTAGCTTTTGGCTGAAGTTCAAGGCAGTTGTGAAATTATTTACAGTTCCTTTTTATTTCTCTGATAATAAGCCTAATAAAAGCCAAGACACCCTTAACTGTCTGCTGGACCTGGAGCACCTTGCCATGGTGTTGGTTGTTACTCTGCAGGTCTCCATAATTCTCTCTAATTCCAGCAGGAGATAGCCCTAGGGACTCTGGGAATGCTGGTGAGGGCAATGGCTAAAGCCTCACTGCAATGTTCAGACTCGTCCCAGCATCCCAGTGGGCTGAGCAGTACCAGAGGCTTAGAGCATGCCAGTAGGGAATATTTACACCACAGATTCAGATGCAACCCACCTTTGGATTCAGTGTCTAAGTTTATTACTGGGAAAATGCTGGTTTGGGCATTAAAAATCAAATTTCAGCACAGAGGCTGCACTCGAGCTGTTTGTTTGAGTAGCCCACTCTCTGTGGCAGGTGATCACAGCATCACCTGGTCCAGGCACGGTGATCAACTACAGTAAAGCTGATGCTTGGGCTGTTGGAGCAATTTCCTACGAAATCCTGGGCCTGCCCAATCCTTTCTATGGCCACGGGGACTCAGCTCTGGAAAGCAGAAGTTACCAGGAGGAGCAGCTGCCAAGCCTGCCCGACCACGTGCCCCTCGAGGTGAAGCAGGTGATAAAGATGCTGCTTCAGAGAGATCCCAACAAGGTAAGAAGCTGTTGCCTTCAAGATATCCTCTTTGGGAGTATCCCTGGTGGATGGTTTTGCCTTGGAGGGCTGCAAGTGCAGAGGTTAACCCAGATCTCACTTCTGATTTCAAAGGACAACATAAGGTTCAAAGCCAAAAAAATCTTTGCTGAGCGGTGCTGAATCATTTCGGGGATTTCAGGAGATGTTGTGACCTCACATTGGAGGGTTACACACAACATTATATATATATATATATATACAGTAACAGCCTCAAAGAGCTTTCTATTTCACAGGGTGGTGCCTTAGAGGGGGGCCCAGGGAGTTTTGAAGGTGCCAATCCTCCATGCTGGTGATGTGGCTGATTGCACATCAGCTAATCTCCCCTCCCCTTCCTCTTGCAGAGGTTGTCTGCGAGAGTGGCTGCCAACGTGCTGCACCTGAGCCTCTGGGGTGACAGTGTTGTAGCATCCAGGTCCCTGGAACCTGACCAGATGATTGCCTGGCTGCTGTGCCAGTCTGCAGCCACCCTGCTCACCAACAGGCTGGCGGAGAAGAGCCAGGTGGAAACCAAAATGAAGATGTGCTTCTTGGCAAACCTCGAGTTTGAAGATCTGTGGGCAGCCATATTCCTGTTGCTGGCCTGGAGAAGCCACTCTGGGTGAAAGAACCACCTGGAGCATCCCACATAAATGGCACTTTTCTAAAGGCACATAGGAACCTGTCCTTTCTGTCTGTCTGGAGTCCTGTAGTGCTTTAGGGAACAAGCTGCAGGCCTGTGTTTAGGAGCTTGAGTTTCTCTCTAGCAAGTGTTAACCACGCTGCTTTTCTGTCCCTGCTGGAGGAGATGCCCTTGCTTCCTTACCCTCTGAAGGGGAGGGTTGTATGGACCTTGCAGGTGTCCAGAGGTACATGGTTGGTTTTGCTCCCATTTGGGAATTAATTGACTTGTAAGTTGTGTGTTGAGTGAAGCAGATTCCTTTCAGATGAGTGGTTGAGAGGAGGCAATGTCTGGCTGCATTTTACATAGAAACATCACACTTTAAACAACACACAGATCCAAGCTGATAATGTGATCTGCAGTCTCTGTTCATGTAGTAACCAGGATGGTTTGAAACTCATTTTCTTCTGAGCTGTGAAACAACAGCCTGAAAACTTCCTGATGAGGTGCTGCCTGGTAATGTGAGCGTCAGCAGCACTAAAACCCTCACAGTTGTAGGCGGGACAGTGGAAGCACATCATCCTCAAATCCCACTTATTACTGTTCTTATAACTGTTGTAGCTCTGTGGTGGCAGCTGCCCCAGGGTCCAAGGCTGAGTCAGACTCTCCAGTTAGGGATAATGCTCCAAAAAGAGTGAGGCTGGGCAGCAACCCCTGCTTGAAGAGCTTAGTGTGATGCTCTGCTCTTTTACCTGCCTGTGTTTTTCCTTCAGTGAAATAATACCCGTTGGTGGGGAGGATGGGAGTCATCAGTCTAAATAACAACAGCCGTGTTTATGAAACAGCATTCAATTTCATGGCTATAATTGTATTTAGAGGAACTTGGGGAGAAAGTAATTTATGCTTGTTGCACAATAAATTAAAGTTCTGTGGCTGTGTGGGTTCTCTTAATCCAATTTGGGCTGTGCAGCGTTGGTTCCTGGGTGCTTTAAATGCCAATTCAGCTCTTTCCAGTGCTAACTGTGGAACATGGTGTTTTACTCCAAGTGGAATTTCCCAAAGAGGAACAGTCCTTGCCTTGGGGATGTGTTTTGTACTCTCCTGCATGGTAAATCACTGGCTGCTCCTGCAGTTTCCAGGCTGATGACAATGGCTGATATCCCTAATCATCACAGGGTAACCTGTGCTCAGGGTTCTGCGTGTTCTGGTGCAACAAAGAGCACAGAGCCTGGGAAATTGGGGGAAATGAGCTCTTGGGGGGAAAAACCTACAAAAAACCCTTTTGTAGCATTGATCTGACCCAACCAAAGTGTGTGCTGCTGTTTCTTACATTACTGAGCTCTTGCAATGTTTCTGCTGCCTTTGCTTTGTGTGTGTGTGGGTCTGGCAGTGAGTCCCATGCCCTGGACACTCTGTGGAACCTTTTGAGGAGCATGCTGTTGCTGTGTGGTGGATCTCTATTCTGAGCCCTTTTTCTGCCATGAACATCATTCCTGTGCCTTTCCCTCTGTCTCAAAGTCCAGTCTCTATGTAAGTAGGGAGCAGAATTAGGGGCTGGAGCCATCCAGTATCAAGTGTGTTTGTATTTGCCCAACCAGGGATTTATCTGCGCTGATGAACTCGACTCGTTGGAAACTTGCTTCCCCTGGAAACTGTTTCAATTCTGTCCTCAAAAATGGTCGAAAATGCTTGTCCTGCAGCTTGTCCCTCTGGTCCTTAAATCCCTGTTAATGCTTCCCCTGTGCTTGCATTTTGTTCTCCCGTGGTTCTGCTGAGGTCAGACTTCCCTTTTGTTTTCTTTCCCTTCTGCCTTCTGCTAACGGGGCATTTTTATGATTTTTCATCATTCTGGGTGCTTTTGTGGAGTGCAGGTTAAAAGTACAGGCTGTTAATGCAACAAATGCTGCCATGCTGTCTGTCTGCAAATGCCTGAGGGGAGCAAACTGGGACATCTCCCAGCATGTCCCTCCTGCCCTGTCCCGCTAATCCCTGCACAGGCTTTTGCCCCTCACTGCCATGTTTGTTCCCAGTGTTTGCCAGGACTATGCCATGGGGAAAGGGGGTGGCTGGGAGGGTGAATGTGCAGGCTGGGCTGGATTTCTGCCCTTCCCCGGGCAGTGGAGTGTCCGGTGCACTTTGATCCCTGGAGGGAGGCTTGGCAGAGGCAGCTGGCGCTGTGCCCCAGCTGGGAACGGGCTCCACAGCACCCCTCGCTGCATTCCCAGTGGGACTGAGGGTTTGGGAGCGTGTGGGTCAGGATGAGGCCTCTGCTCTGGGCTGCCTGCAGGCAGCTGCTGCCCCGGGGAGCTGGGCTCTGCTCTCCCAAGCCAGCTGTGACCACTATGGTGACCTCACACCACAGCCTGCAACCCTCAGCCCTTCTGCCCACCTCCAGCTCCCCAACCAGTGCATCTGCAGGGTTCCTCCAGCCCCTGGTCCCAGGGAGCAGAGCCCCTCGCTGCTGGAACTCACAGTTCAACATGCCCCCCAGTGCCCTGCTCGTGGCCCGGCCCGTGGGGGTCTGCTCCATGATGAGGCTTCCCGTGCAGGCGTCCGCGGAGGGACTGGACGTGGCGTTTGTGGGTGTTCCGCTGGACACCGGCACTTCCAACCGGCCGGGAGCCAGGTAAGGGCCAGCCGGGGGAGCTGGTGCTTCCCTCCTGTGGTGAGGGGAGTGCAGGGAGCAATGCCCGGCGGCGTTTCCCAGCCGTGCCGTCACCCAGGTTCGGCCCGCGGCAGATCCGCGCCGAGTCCGCCATGGTGAGGCGGTACAACGGCAGCACCCGGGCGGCGCCGTTCGACTCCCTGCGGGTGGCCGACATCGGGGACGTGAACGTCAACCTCTACAACCTGCCCGATAGCTGCCGCCTCATCCGAGAGTCATATCAGGAGATCGTGGCCTCGGGCTGTGTGCCCCTCACCTTGGGTAAGGAGCTCGTGTCTCCCTGTTTTGCCGCTGTGCCCTGGCTCTGTCAAATTCCCTCTACTCCTCCTCCTCCCATCGTTCAATCCAGGCTTGGCAGAAGGCAAGTGATGAATCCGTCCCCTGCCTGGGCTGTTGTGCTGTATCGTGGGTTAATTCACAGGCTCTCCTGCTGAACAAAATGTTCTGTGATGCCTCTTCCTTTGGGTCAAAAACGAGGAGGATGGGTCAGTCTGTAAATACAACCAGTGACGTGGTTTTGGTGTCCTGTTGTGCAGGACCCAAAGCAAGAGCAGGTTTTGTCCCTTGTGTCCCACCAGCTGAGTGAGCACCAGGCTTTGCATGAGGCCTGATTTGGGTGCACGTTCAAGCTGTTACTGCTTGGCATCGCTGAAGGCAGTGAATGTGTGGAGTATCAAGGGGCAAGTCACCAATTACAGCATCCTCAGAAGCTGATCAAATGTCTATTTATAAGCCAAATCGAGGGTCCTGTTCCACAGGCTGTCCCTGCTGGCAGTCCTGCATATCTGGTCCTCCGTAGAAGGAAGACCAGGAGAAGTGAGAGGAAGCAAACTGCACCTGGGAGTGTTAGTTTTCCTTTGGCAGTGAAGTCCTGCATAAATAAGTGCAGGATAAACGCAAAGAGGAAAAAAAATTACTTGGGAACAAAAGTAACGAGCGCTGAGCAGCTCTTGTAGTGTATTCCCTCTCTTCCCTGTGTCCTCTTGCAGGTGGAGATCACACCATAACATACCCAATCCTGCAGGCCCTGGCGGCAAAGTAAGTTTCTAATCTGGAGATGGAGAGAAAGGACCTGGGAAAGAGCCTCAGGAAGGCTCCTGGTTTGCTGTCCTATGCACGGGACAGGACTAACGTGGCCACCCTGTCTCGACCAGGCACGGTGCTGTGGGGCTGGTGCACGTGGATGCTCACACCGACACCGGAGACGCCGCTCTGGGGGAGAGGATCTATCACGGGAGCCCGTTCCGGCGCTCTGTGGAGGAAGGGCTGCTGGACTGCGGCCGCGTGGTGCAGATCGGCATCCGAGGCTCCTCCTATGACCCCGATCCCCACAAGTACTGCCGGGAACAGGTAAACTGATGCGCAGCCGAGCGTTGTGTGCTCTCCCTGCCGTAAATATCCCGTCAGTAATATTTGCTTGGTTTCACCGGGAAATAAAAGCATTTTTTTGCCTCTCGTTCTATGTAAGCGGCTTGTCTGCAGGACAAGCACTCCCGGCTCACTGAGTGTCAGCTGAGTGGAGAGTTAGAAAGTGTGTGTGGGGAGTGGAAGGTGTTTCCAGGTGCACTAATGCAGCTTCGCCCTGGAATGAGGATTGTTCCCGGTAGATATTCCCCAGCAGGGCAAGGGATGCTCCTCATCTCACCCTTTTCCCTGAGCAGGTGCCTCTGTGTCTGTGTTCCCACAGGGTTTCCGGGTGGTCCCAGCTGAGGAGTGCTGGATGAAGTCCCTGGAGCCGCTGATGAGGGAGGTGAGGGCACAGATGGGGGACAAGCCAGTGTACATCAGCTTCGATATCGACGGGCTGGACCCCGCCTACGCCCCGGGCACCGGCACCCCAGAGATAGCCGGGCTCACACCTGCACAGGTGAGGGGGCACTGCTGCCCTTCCCAGGGGAAAAGGGATGGTTTGCTCCCTTTAAAGGAGGTCGTTTCACCAGCACAGCAAAGTAGAAGTTTAGGGAGGCCAGGAAATGTATCCTCATGGTGATGAAGAAGGGAAATGTGGAACTGATACGATTTGGTCTGTAAGGTTGGGTTTCCTTTAATGGAATGTGAGGAAAGTAGAACCTGGACTGGTCTGCTAGGTCAGATGTGTTTCTTGATCCCAAATCCATTTTTTTCCCTAGGCTTTGGAGATTATTCGTGGCTGCAAAGGCCTGAACATAGTGGGGTGTGACCTTGTGGAAGTCGCACCAATGTACGATGTCTCTGGTGAGTCTGAAGGTGCCTGAGGGCAGGACAAGTGCCTGGCACAGGCAGCTGTGGGCTGTTGGATATACAGAGATTTCTTCCTTTTCTTGTTTTTTTAGGCAATACAGCCCTCCTGGGGGCAAATCTACTCTTTGAGATGCTGTGTGTCCTCCCAGGAGTGAAGACACTGTGAGGGCAGTTCCCACCTGCCCTGGGGCAATGCTACTCCGTGTCCTCAGCCAAGCTTTCCCCTTCCCTTCAGCCAGCTGCTGCCAGCATAGGCTTTGCAGTATGAAATAAATGTCATTTACCATTAGAAAAGGTACTTTTAAGCTGGGAAACTGTGGGGAACGGGCTCGATACCCCATTTAACTGGGGTTTGGAGCTTTGGAGTTGGCCTGGGAAAGGGATAGATGAGGCTAATGCCATTTTGCCTCTGGAATGATTCACCCAGCTCACAGGGCTCATGGAAAAACTGTCACTGGTAAAAGGGTTGTCCCATCAGGATGTTGTAGCAGGACAATGAATGTAGAAGAAGGGAGGACATGAAGGGAGCCTGAGGCTCCTGCTGAGAGTAGGGAGATATTTGACTAGAATTCCTGCTGGTGGAATAACCAGGAATTCCCTATGGCAGGAGCAGTTTAAGGCTCCTGAACTTTCTGAGAGGACGTGAAGGTGAGGTTAGTTTGTACATGGAGACACAGAGCCACCTCATCACACATTAAAATAGTTTATTTTGGTTGCGAACCTGTAATTGTCTTAAAACAAAATGACATCAGTGCCTGTTCACAAATACAAAAACAAAAAACAAAAACGAAACAAAAACCCCCCAAAATAAAAAAGACAAGTTTGCCAAATAAGTTAATTCCCCCCCTCCCAGTATCAAAAGTGCAAAATAGGTACCTAGTTCTCAGTCCTACTTGTCAGGCTGCGCTCGTGTCCTGGCTCCTGGTTGCTGTGGGTGAAGGGCAGAGACAGGGACAGGGAGGAGTCTGGGAACAACCTCCACTCTGGGGCCTGTGTCCCTTCTCCTCAGCTCCGAGCACTGTGCCATCGCTCAGGTCTCACTAGGAAAGTGCACTAGGACCAAATCTCCTCAGTCTTTGGGTTACGAATCACCACGTGTGGAACAGAATCACAAGTGTTCAGAAAATGATGGGGGTGACGGCTCACGGCTGCTGGCAGAGGGCAGATCCTGGGATCAGCAGCTCTGAGTGGTCTCAAGACAGCAAACACCAGCAGTGCCATGCTGGCACTGCAGCCAACTAAACCAGGGGTCAGAGCAGCTTGGCTTTTGCTTCAACCCAGGCAAAAGTTTCCACAAAAATCCAGGAGCAGTGCTCCTGTCCAGCCGCAGCCGGCACAGGTGGACTGATGGAAGCACTCCCTCAGCCCAACCCTGGCTGAAAGGGGAGGTTACCTGTGCTAGAAAGAAAACAAACCCAAGGATTCTGGCAGCGTGCAACACACACAATGGATGTGAAGGCCAATAAAGCCTTCTCCCCTTCCTCAGGGTTGGGCTGAATTCCCTTGCTGTAGCATAACTAGGCACTTTTTTTCATGAGTTGAAGGTTTTCTCCTTGTTTCTGATCAGTTGAAAAGACAGCAGAGATCCAGAGAGTGTTCTTCTGCTATTGCAAATGTTTAAGACATTATGTGGAGCCTTCTGCTGGGCTAAAACCTGTTCCAGCCACATCCTGCATGGCAAGCTGTGGGAAAAGTGCAGGAGTGCTGTGGTGATTGCTCCAGCCAGGTGGAAGTGAAGTCTTAGAAGCATCAGGCTGGTGTTTCACTCCCTCTCTGTTGTCTGTCAGCGCTGCCTGTGCACCTTCACAGGAGCTTCACAGGAGATCCTGGGCAGGGAGACCTCACCTTCCTTCCCTCTACTTTAGTGCCTCATTCTGCAGCCCAGAGTGCACTGGGCTGGAATTAATTAACCTCACGTGGGGATCATTTGTAGCATCGTAGCCTTTATTTGAAGCACGTTTTACAGGGGATCTGAGTTACCTGTGGGGGTTGGAGCATGCCAATTTGCTCCCACGATGGGGAAATGTAATGAGGGAAGGCTTTGGGAGCAATTAGGGCATGTAGGGAGTGCAATGACGAGCATTCCCAGCTTCTATGTGGGATCAGCAGCTAGCTCAGGGGTTGGCACTGACTACTGACTGGCTGCTCTGCTAAAATGGTAACTAAGGTGGCAAGGGCTGAGTCTAGAATTACCACCACTGTTCACTGAGTGCTCTGTGTTCCAAGCCCTGTGGCAAAGGCCACTGGCCACTGGCCTCCATCCCCTGTGCTTTGGCAGTGCCACAGGGCTCCAGATCCATGGAAGAAGGAGGCCTGGGTGCCAGTGTCAGCCCTGGAGCAGTGAAAAGGAAGAACAAACCTCACAGGATTTCAGTCCTGGCCACAAAGAGAAACCCTGCTGCCTCACTTGGTCACTTAAGGAGTGTTAAGCAGCCACGAGGCTGCTGCTTGTCCTTTCCCTGCCTTACCCAGGGCCACCCTTGCCCCATGGTGTTGGAAGTGGGTGTTGGGGCACTGCTACAGCAAAGCATCGTCCCAAAGCCAGGGCTGTGCAGCTGCTCTACCCCCCACCGCTTCCAAAAGACAAAAGAAATACCCAAGCAAACAAACACAAAGCCACGGAAGCAGCCTGAGGGTGGAGAAATGGAGGTTTGGGGCAAGAAGGAAAGGGGTGAGAGGCTGAAACCCAACGTCTCAACCCCCGACTAAACCAAAGGAGCTTCACACGCACGCAACAGTCTGATGATACAGCACTTCTGGGGCAACATTTCAAGAATACAATCGTTGAAGGATGAGGTTCCTCGATACAAAGGAAGGTTGGTTTGTACTACAGCTGGAAAAGTGTTTGCAAGGAGCCCAGGTGACTCCCTGGCAGCTACGTAGAGTTTTTTTACACATCTACTGGCTCATAGCAGCTCACGCCTACAATCTGAGGACGCAGGTAAAGTTATGGCTCTAGGATACATCATCTAAAATCAACAGAAGCAGAAAAGGCATCTGAAAAATCAAGGTGACATTTAAATGGCTCAACACTTTGACAGTATTTACCGGCCGTGCCCTTTCCCTCCCTGTTATGGTTCAGCCATCAGCTGAGGGTGGAACCATGACACGAGGAGCATGAAACATGCAGATCGCTCACAAGCCCACACCACAGGGGAGTCCCAGCCAAGGTTTGCTACAAGGGAGATGCTTCTGACCGAATTCTGCATCACTTACCATGGGGAAAGCCTGGTGGGAGGAGGCCTTATGGAAGGGCAGGGCCTGGAGGGTCTGCAGGGTCTTGCCAGAGTTACACCATGCACCATGGGCTAAGCACACGGGGATGGACTGGGAGGGAGAACCACGACCCGGCCTGCCTCGCTGGCCACGGCTGGTCCGGACCCAGGGAAGTCACGGATTTCTTCAACCGAGGTAAAACAAGAGGTAGGATGGGGGAGACTCGGGAAGCAGATATGGCAGGACAAGAGGGGCAAAACAGACTTCTTGGCTCTTCTGTTGTCTGGCGTCCAAACGCACGGCGGGGCGGTGGAGGGCACATGGATACGCTGGGTTGTGCTCCTGGGCTCCGGACGCGGGAGGTGTGTTCTGGCTGCCGGCCCCAGGAGAGTTCATCTAAAACCTAAGGTCCATTCATCACGCTTGTTTTGAGTATTCCTGGAAAGAGCTGTCCCTTGTCATCTTCATAAAAAGTTTGTCCCCTTAGAATCTCTGTAAAATCCCTCAGTCTAGTGTGGGCCACGAGGGGATATAGAACCTCTGTAAGGAACCCTCTAGGAGGCGTTCCATCCAAAAGGACAATTTGTGTAATTTGTTTTTAATGGATCTAGATCCCGGGCTGCTGGAGGGTTTCCCTCTGGCTTCCGCATGTTGTAAAGCATTGTAATCCTCACACGATCCCAGGGTCCCCCCCTCGTCCCCTGATCTGTGAGGCTTAAAGAGGCAGAAGTATTTCTTGTGGCCATTCAGAGCCAGGACATAGCCTGTGTAGTCACGCTCGAGGAAATGCTTGTCATACTGGTTTGGGATGGGGGCTGCATCCTGTGCAAACTCCAGCAGATACTCCAGCCACTCTCGGTGCTTGTCCAGGCTGAGGAAGGAGAAGTGAAGAGAGCTGCTCCTGGGGGAAGAGCAGAGAAAATAGTGGGGTTAGCACGTGTCCTGGGTGTGGCTGGATACCTACTGGACAGGTAAGGAATTGTCAACAAGGGCAGGGTAGTGCTGTGTTGTCACAGCTCCTTTTGCAGCTCAGTGTATGCAGCACTGTCATGCTTTCTATTTGTCAAAACATGGGTACAGCCAAAGTGGCACCAGCACCTGACCCCTCTGGCCACCATCACCAAATCTGGCAGGGAACAGCCTCTTGTTTTTTGGTGGCTCATTGCCACTGATGGGGGCAGAGGCTGCTTTGCTCACCAGAAGCATTCACTCCTGGCAGTGGAGCCAACCCAGCTCCTCACAGCATCACACAAATTGTTAACACAGCAACAGAAGCCCGTGAGAGGGGCCAGCCTACCCTGTGAACGTGTAGACTTCCAAGGCAAACTTCTGGAGCAAAGGGGTTTTAGTGGAGTTGGACAGGATCAAGACGACGTTCATGTGCCCTGGCCTCAGGCGCACCAAGTTACTGGTGTAGTTGATGTCTGTTAGCTCAGTCACCTCAACAAAGCCCTTTTTGGGGATCCTGCTGCAACAAAAAGACCGAGTGAAAGGGGGGCAAGAGACTGGGAGCAACTGAGGATGGAGAAACTGTGAGTGCATGTGCCAGCCTGTTATGCTGAGCCATCCCTGTGCCCTGTAACAGAAGCCAGTGTAACTGGTGCAATGGCTTCGTTTGCACTTCCCTGAATGACTGGGTCAGACCTTTTTCTATTCCCTGAGGATGCTGTCTTGGGCAAACTCGGTGGGAATTGTTTAATAAGCAGATTAGTGTCCCCCTGTCCTTGCTGGCTGTGCACTCATCCTCCTTCCTTGCTGTGCCTGCGCTGCCCTGCACAACAACTGCACTATGTGCAACTTCAGCACTTCTCTGCTCTTCACTAACCCTCCCTGCACAGATGCTCCCCAAGCAATGCTTCTGCAGAAAACATTCTGGAGAAGTTAGAGAGGGAACCTGTTACTCTCTTTGTTGAAGCTTGCATCGTTCTTCTCCGTCTTTGCGGTCGCTTCTTCTTTCCCCGAGGGTGGAGCATCCCTTGTGTCACTCGAATCACTGCAGAGGAAGGTGATTTTGTGTGTTTAGGGGGTTGGACTGAGGAGCTGTCCCTGACAGCATTTTGGTGTGCACTCACCTGAAAGCCTGAACAATAACAGTGCCAAAGAGAATGAAGAGTGCGGAGAAGAGCAAGGACAGGAGTGGCATCATTTCTCGCCTGAGGGGAAGATGTGCAAACAGCAGTCAGGCCTGTGAGTTCACATTTTCTGCCTCAATTTCAGTTCCTGCCTATGTCAGACAACACTGTGTGCCTTCCCCAGAAACTCAGCTTGTTTCTTGGGTCTTAAAGACCATCATGTTTTTGAGTGTTGTCCTGCTCCCACCCAAAAGGAGGCTAAAATTGGATCTGTTTTAAAATAAGGTGACAGGGAAGCAGTGAATACCAACAATGGATGCCCAATCCGTACCAGTTACTGTGAAACAAACTGTCCCAGCAGTCCGAGACGTAGTCCAGCGTGGAGTAGAACCATCGGATAAGGAACATCTGTTCAAAAAGAACGAAAAGCAAAAAACTAAATGACAAAACTGCAATAAAGAGCTCCAGCAGGTTCAGAGCATGCCATGAGCTTCCTTCTGTAAGCAAGAAATCTTCTAGGAGTTTTGCCTTGTTATTTTAAAATATAAATAATGCCTCTGAACAACCATAATGGGACTGTTACAAAGGTAACTCGGATGTCTGAAATAATGATCTGGAAAGGCTGTACACTTACGGGAGCGAGCTCGTCGTTCAGGTCTGCCACAACAGTCTCTGATGAGAGAAGGCCAGGGTCTGTCCTCAGCTGGTCCAGGAGATCCAGGAGGATGAAATTGTCCTCTTTGCTGCCTTGCCAGGCCTCCTCCAAGGCTTTATAGGCGATCTTCCCTGCGTTATTGCGTCTCTCCAGAATGACCACCTGGATGAGCCAAGAGCATGGCAGATGTCAGAGAGGAAGGGGCTTTTGTTTTCTTCTAGACAGATGATTCATTTCAAACCACTGCCCAGAATCAGGTGTCAGATCAAGGTACAGCATCAATTAAATGACAGGCTAAGAGAAGAAGAGATTAAAAAAATAAAAGGAAACCCTCACAGCTGATCTTCCGTGATACTTCTCCTCATCCATCAGCAAGGCGTCTGCAAATTCTGGCTGCCGATCACTGTAGATGTGCACAAACCTCAGTGTGTCTTTTGTGTTGGCCACAGCAAAAGTCAAAAAGGCCTCATAAGCCTCAGCAAACTTCTCTCCTTCCCCGGTAAGCAAGACCACACAGTGCCTGGGTGACACAACGAGATGTAGGATTAAGAGTTAGTCTGGAGTTGACAGGTAGCGACCAACCCCTTTCCTCTTGCCAGAACATCCCAATGAGCCAGAAACCTCTCTGACAGTGTGGATATTGAGCATGATCCAATGCAGTCATTGCTCTTTTCCCTCAGAATCAAACCAAAAGTGACTCTAGGAGCAGCTCCAGAGCCTTGGAAACAAAACAGGGACACATCACTTACTTCCGCTGACGATGAGACTTCTTCACAGGACACAGCTCCTGGAACAGCCTCTGGCTGGTGAGTCTTGACACCATGAGGAACTTATTCTGGGAAAGGAAGTCATCAATGAGCTGCTTCTTCATTTCTCGTGCCTGGCAAGGATCAAGAAAGCAGAAGTCAGAAATGAACGAAGAGGAAGGGAAAACTGTTGGATGTTCCTGGAGAAGGCTGCCAGCCCTTGTGGTCCTCCCTGCAATCACCCAAGATGTTTTGAGGCCCCAATACTGGGAAGTTACATGTGTCCCCTCTCCCCAAGAAGCTGGAGTGGCCCAAGCTTCCCCTGTCCTAACACTCCATCTTTTCCTCCAAAGCCTGAGTTTAAGCTGAGAACAAACACTCTTCCTCCAAACTGCACCACTGACCACTCCCTCATCATCAGCTCAGTCAGAAAAGCTCTGTGTCCGTTTTCCCTGAGCTCTTGGAGAGGGCTCTGAGGGATACCTGCACAACGTCAGCGGGCCGGTCAATGTGCTCCTTGAAGATCATCATGGTGGGAGTGTAGACGTTGATGTTGTACTGGCTGGACAACTCCTCAGTGCCTCGGAGCCCAACGTACACGTACCCAAAGGACAGGTAATCCCGGTAGGCAAAGGCCGTCAGCTGGGTGGGAGGAAATGTTACAGAGAAAGCATTTTCTCCCCCCATCAAGCCTGTGATGACTTTGCTCCAAGAACACATCCCGCTGTTCGAATGCCATCAGATGTGCTGTGAGAGGTACAAGCCCTTCCTCTCCCTCACTGAACCAAATTTTGTGTCATCCGAATCATTTTTCGGGAGCCTCCATTGATTCACAGCTTTATTTACAGCCTGACTTGCTGCAGGGTAGCAAGGGCTTCTTAGGAAATGGGATTTTCAGCAACCCAAATATCCACAAACATCTCTCATTCCCAACAAAGGCTGTGCACCTGTGTTGTTGCTACCTCTGAAACACACCTGCACCTTCACACCCATGAAGGATAATTGTGCCAGAACAAAGAAACAGACTCCCAGCAAAGCTGGTCACCTGGCCACCTCATTTACAACCTGCAAAATCACCTTGCTCTCCTCTAACCAGTCAGTGGTGTCTGGAGGCATCAGTCCACCTCTGCTCACAGCAGTGGCATGTTTTAATTTGGAACATCTGGATTTATGAGCAAGTCAACAATGAAGTGAGAGAAATGACATTACCTTGTATAACAATGGCACAACTGGCATGTGATCAAACAGCAGCACGTGGGGCTTGTTGTCTTTCCTCCAGTCGGACAGAAAGCGGATGTAGTTTTTATCTGTAATCTTTAGACAGAAGCAGAATGTTAATTTAACCTCTGCAACGCTCTGAAACAAAGTGTCTGAAGGAGCGCTGAGCCTGGAAAGGCTGTCCAGGTGCTGCAGGAAGCAGACTGTGGGGTGGTCTTTCCAACATGTATTTCTGATTAATGAATGAATTCAAACCATCACTCTTGACCTCCCTCAGCCTGTGGTGGTGCATTCCCTACACCTCCAGCAGGTGCTTCCAAATAGGGAAAGAGTTTCAGTTTATCTTTAGACATTTTAGGAAGTTTAGCTGGAAGGTTCTGTGGGTTTCTCACTGTAATTGGCTCGGAGCCAGCAGAGAAGTGTGGAATGGACTCTGGGAATGTAACTCAGAGTCTGTTGTTCATCTCATTGGGCCAAGGGCCAAAAAGCCCACCTAAACTGTTAAGTACTAAAGAGAGAGAACAAAGAAACTCCACACTTTTTGAGGTGTTGTAGCAAGTAGGAAACTTGTCTCTGTACTGTGCTTGGCTTTGCTCTTGTTTTTTGTGTTGTTTTCCTTCTTGATTAAAACCTTTTTGATTTTTCAAGACACACTTAATCATTCTGTCTTGCTAATTGATATTAGCCACATCTCTGCCAGGCTGGAACCTCAGAGGTGTGGGTATAACCCATATCAGCCCTCTTAGTTACTGCAGCCTGTGCTGATGCCATTCCAAGTCAATGCCAACAGCACTGTTATTCTCCTGTCTGTTGGGACCATATTCTTTATGTATATATATAAAGAATGGGAAACCAAGGGTTAAAAGGCATCTGAGAGCTCCATTAAACCTGCTCTGTTTCAGCTGTGATACCTCTCAGAAAGGACATAAATGGCTGCAGTTACTGTAGAAGGGGAAATGATCCCTATTTTTGGGGTGAGAAGTCCAATAACTTCAATACCCAGAAGACAAGTCAAGAGTCTGTTGGGGAAGGTGACCCCTGGTAAAGGTCCCAAGGGAAAATGAGGTGAAGTGAACAAGGCCACAAGCAGAGGCCAGGCAGGTGAGAGTGCTGTGGGGGCTGACCCAGCCACATCACAGGAGGGGGTGGATGTTTTAGGACTCTGTCAAAAATCACCAGAAGGCCGAAATTATATCAATTAGGAAGTTTTACTTATGACTTTGAACGGGCTCATGCTGCCAGCTCGTTTCAAAGGTCTGAAGGAAAACTGGACAAAACAAACAGGACTCCGTGTCAGTGAGTTTTAGCAGATGTGACCTATGAGGTAGCGAGTCCCTGATTTGCTGAATGAAATGCCAAGAAAGCAGGAAAGAAGTGAAACCCAGCAGGTTCCTGTCCTAGGAATAGCTTGGGTAGAGCACTGGCTGCTGTGGGGTGTCACAGCTGGGGTCAGCAATCACTAGAATCACTGGAGTGACCATGCAGTAGCAGGATCAGCTCTTTTCAAGGCCAAGTGCTACAGATCTGTGGGGTGGGAATGCTTCTGACAGCTCCAGGGTTTGGAGCTTTGTGACACAGATCAGCTTGGAGCCTGAATTAAACAGATTAGCCACCAAAACAGCCAAGGAGAGAGGGATCTCCAGGCAGAAAGAACCAGCAGCATCCCTGCTAGGACCCACCTTTTCAACAAGATTCCCTGGGAGAAGGTTCTCCACGAACTGCCGCAGGTTTTCCCGGACCACAGCGTTGTGGAAGAAGGTTATTTTCCCATTAATGAGCCCCAGCAGGGTCGGAGTGCTGTGGGCACCCAGGTGATGGGCCAGGCGCCGTTCGTAGCCCGCGTGAACGACGCCGATTCCTGCTCCTGGAAAAGGAAAGCACCAGGTTCACCTGCAAAATCCCCAGCAACCCAAATGCCCAGTGGAAAACTGTAATTATATACATAGGCCATGGTTGTGTAATGCTTAAAAACCGCTTGTACCTTTCTAGAGATAGATGGAAACGGTGTGTCCCTACCTGCTCAGAGCCATTCTAATTTTTGTATCTGCAATTTCATTAGAATTGTTGGGTGTGACTTTTCATATTTGGTACTGATAGTATCCCATCAATTGATCAAGTCTAGTTATACAGCTTATCACCAATTGTTATCCACACCAGCAGCCTGCTTTGGAGTTAGGAATGTTTGGGAAAGCATTAGGATAAAACCCTGAGGAAATCCACAGGGTCTAAACTGGGTCACACAAACCTTAAGGCAAACCACTGCAGCCTCACTGGGACACACCCAACCCCAACCACCTCATCCTTACCCAGCGCCTCCAATTCCTGAGCAACTTCCTTCCACACAGGCTCGATGTGGATGCAGCTGAAGCACCAGTCTGAGGTGATTTTAATGAGGTAAGGTTTCTTGAAGCTATCCGGCACGATTTCGTTGATGTAGTGGGAAAAGTGGAGCAGATACTTCTCGTCGGAGGTGTCGCGCCTCTCGGAATTGAAAGGGAAATGGAAGAAGGACTCATCAAAATAAAAACCGTCATGGAAGCGGTGGAACTGGCGATGCTGCTGCTGAGAGAAGCCCTGGCTTTCCCCAGCATCTCCGTAGCGATCAAAGTTTGCCCTCTTTTCCTCGTTGGAGAGAATCTGGGAAGTAAAGGATGGAAAAATGATTGCCTGAAAACATGAGGGGGAAGCGCCCTGACTAACCTCTCAGTAAATAATGTAAGGAATGTACAGAGTTTGCTGCACATCAGAGGGATAAATGTTTTGGAAAAAGGAAGCATCACATCCTTTTGGCTCACTGTGGTAAATAAGAGTAAAAAACCCTCAAAACCCAAAAAAAGGAGCTCCTAAATCCAGGCTGCTGGACCCACTTCTGTCACCAACAGCTCCTTGAGTCTGAACATCCTGTGTTCTGAGCAAAACACTCTTTTCTGGAGTGGCTTTTGCTGCTGTCTCTTTGAATCTGGAGGTTTCAGAAAGTGCCAAAAGTTTCACTGAGCAGCCAGGAGGCCTGCAGAGATTCTGCATTTTTTAGCAGGGAAATAAGGATTTATTTTCATTTCCATGAGCTTGGCTGCCACAAACTGGAGCGACCAATTTCCAGACATGCAAATAACTACTGCTAAGAATAATTTGAGGTCACCAAATCCCTGTGATGATGAACGTTGCTTACATCACCCCAAAATGCTTTTATTTATGTGTGACACAGTCAAGACGCTGCCCAGCCGGGCAGGGCTTGGGGAATACCCACTCCTTCTTCCTTTGAGGCTTTTTAGGCAGAACAGGGCAGACCTGTAGCAAAGTATTTGCAGCAGAAACCATGCTGGTGACTCCAGTGGCTCTGTTAACCAAGCTGAGCAAACTTTTTGTGTGGGTAATGTCCACCTCCACAGAGTCAAGCACCTTTCCCACACAGAAATACACTGGAAAAACACAAAGCCATGTATGGAAAAATAAGGTCACTTAATGTTAATGATAGCAGGAGTTTACAGGAAGCATGTGTTACCTCATAGGCCTTGCTAATCTGGATGAATTTGTCCTCTGCTCCTGGGTCCTTGTTTTTGTCAGGGTGCCTATGGGGCAGAACCAGAGGAGAAAGTGTCAGTGGGGAGCTGTTGGCCTCTGTTTGGAGGTGAGGAGGACATGGGGAAGGGTGTGAAGTGACACTCCCGAGAGAATGAGATTTCTGAGATCAGATTTATACCCAGCACGTGCTGTCCCTGCCCAAACCCCATCCCAAAATGCAGCACTGGGATGTGTGCTGTGTGCCTGTGGACCTGTCCCTCTGTCTGCCCCATCCCCAGCAGCCTGAGGCCAGGACATGGAGAGTGTCTCCTTCCCAGCAATGCCTCCCTTGGCTGCTGCTCCACATAACTGCTGGGTTCTTCCTGGAATCACCTCCTGCCATGGCCTTGGGGATGTCTCACACAGAACATCATAGGCTCTAAAAGCTGCAGGTAAGCCGACTTTATTAATTTTATTTCTGTGCTCTAAGCCTGCCCCTCACCACACACCACCTGCATGAAGGGCGTGACGTCTGTGCATCCAACACATTTCCCTTCCACAGCACAGGGACTGAACTGCCCTTGGACATCGAGGCATCAAACTGAGACTTCAACCCTCCTGTATTAGAAGTTCCCAGGGAGAATTTTTTCTCCCCACAGCCAGACTGACTCCAAGAGAACTTTTACCCCCATCACTTGACTCTGGGAGAACTTTTTCCCCTTGTAGCCAGAGTCCAGGAGAACTTTTCCCCCCCAGCCAGACTCTGGGAGTACTTTTCTCCCTGCACCCTGATTCTGGGAGAACTTTGTCCCTTTGCAACCAGACTCTGGAAGAATATTTTTCCCGTAGCCAGACTCTGGCGAGAATCTTCCCCCCACAGCCACACTCCAGGAGAACTTTTCCCTCCATAGCCAGATTCCAGGAGAACTTTCAACCCCACCGGAGCCAGACTCCGGGAGAATTTCCCCACCCTAGCCAGACTCTGGAAGAACTTTCCTCCCTGTACCCTGATTCTGGGAGAACTTTTTCCCTTTGCAACCAGCCTCTGGAAGAACATTTTCCTATAGCCAGATTCCACAAGAAACTTCCCCCCACAGCCACACTCCAGGAGAACTTTTCCCTCCGTAACCAGATTCCAGGAGAACTTTCAACCCCACCGGAGGTAAACTCCGGGAGAATTTTCCCACCCTAGCCAGACTCTGGGACAACTTTTCCTCCTGTAGCCTGATTCTGGGAGAACTTTTTCCACCTCCTAAGCAGACTCTGAGCGAACTTCTCCCCCCGCAGCCAGACTCCGGAGGGTTTTACAGCACGTATGGCTGGCACGGAGCATCTACGTGTGTCAGGCCTGCGAGGCAGCCGGGGCGCACAGCCCGGCGAGGCGGCTGATGCCACCACGGCCCGCGGGGCCCGGCCTTGTCACCGACCCGACGCCGGGATCCTCTCCCGTTGCCGGCCGGAGGAGGTGCAAGGGCAGCACGTACCATTCCCGGGCGAGCCGCTTGTAGGCCTTCTTGATGTCGGCCTGGCTGGAGCTCCGGCCGACCCCCAGCACGCGGTAGGGGTCGAATTCTCCCGGCGCGGCCGCTCCTCCCAAGGCCGGCAGCAGCAGGAGGAGCAGGAGGCCGGCGGCCCGTGCCGGCTCCATGGTTTAGGCGCACTCTACGACCTGC
>JANPWX010017760.1:31038-53217 GCA_024734555.1 Trochalopteron elliotii
GCGAGAAAGCGATTCTAGAACCCATGGAGGAGCAGCAGCGGCGGGCGCTGCGGCGCGGGCGGGCCCGGCTGGTGGCGGCGCTGCGGGTGGAGCCGCTTTGGGAGCCGCTGGAGCAGCGTGGGATCTTCACCCGGCCCATGCTGGAGGACCTGCAGGTGAGCCAAGGAACGGGACACTGAGCACCGGGGGGGTACCGTGTTCCCTGGGAGCCGGGGATGGGCACGGCGGGGTAGCTCGTGCGTCCCCTGAAGGCAGGTGACAGGCCCAAGGGAGGGTCCTGTGTCCCTTGAGCACTGGTGACAGGACTGAAGGGTGGCCCCCATGTCTCCCTCACCCTGGTGACAGGCCTGAGAGGGGTGGCTCCATGTCCTCCTGGGCCCAAAGAGGGAACCCACGTCCCCTGAGCCCGGTGACAAGTCTGGGGGGTGGCCCCCAAGTCCCCTCACTCTAGTGACAGACGTGGAAGGGATGGTCCTGTGCCCTCTCAATTCCAAGCGAAACTTCAGGTCCCCTCACTCTGGTGACAAGCTCATAGGGGAACTCCACGTCCCTTTAGCCCTGGTGACAGGCCCAAAGGCATGGCCCTGTGTCCCCTCACCCTGATGACAAGGCCCGGGGTTGGTCCTTGTGCAGATGTTTGAGAACCCCCCCCACTTGTCCCTTCTTGTCCCCAGCCCCAGCCAGGTGTAGGAGTTTCTCTTTGTATCCCCATCCCAATCTGATGGCACCCTTAAGGAGTTCTTGTTTCCCCCCTTGGTTACAGGTGACAGGCCTGGGGGTGTTTTTACCCCATCTTACACACTGGTGACAGCCCAGGGGTGCCTGTTTGTCCCCAGGGGCCAGACTTGGGATGTTCCCTCTCCCCCTTTCCCTCTAGACCTCTCAGGGGGCTGGGTGTCCCAGTGGTGACTATTGCTGTTGGAGGGAGGTCAGGGCTGGGGGTCTGGTGGTTGCTGGGAGTCTCTGTGACTATTTCCACTCAGTTTTGCTGTTGTTTACCCCTTGTCCCTGTCCTTGGTGCAGATCCTACATTCCCCTGCTCAGAGAGGTTGGAAGGGCTGCCCAGGCACTGCGTGAACACTGGTTCTGGGTTTTTCTCCTCTGCAGAGCGCTGGCAGCCGAGGAGAGCAAGCCCGACAGCTGATCATTGACCTGGAGACTCGAGGGAAGCAGGCTTTCCCTGCCTTCCTCTCCATCCTGCAGGACACAGGGCAAGGCGACCTGGCCGAGATGCTGATCCAGGAGTGCCAATCCCGGCCGGTGCCGCCGCGGCTGCCGGACCTGCGGCCTGTGGAGCTGGAGCTGCCGGGGGGAAAACAGCCTACAAGTCAGTGCTGAGGGTGTGGGGTGTTGTTGGCAAACAGCAGCATGGGGGGGTGGCAGCTGGGATCCCTCTTGCTGTGGGCAGGAGTCTGGGAAGTCATGATTTTTGTTATCCTGGTAGAGGTGACTGTTGGGAGAATCATGGAATCCCAGAGTGGTTTGAGTTGGAAGGGACCTTAAAGCTCATCTCATTCCATTCCCTGCCGTGGAAGGGACATCTTCCACTATTCCAGGTTGCTCCAAGCCCTGTCCAACTTGGCCTTGAACACTGCTAGGGATGGGGCCTCCACAGCCTCTCAGGGCATGTCCCGTACGTCCTGCTTTTCAGCAGTGGAGTTTTTTTAGCTCAGACTTACCCTCTATTTTTATATTTTTAATATATATTTTTAGCTCAGACTCATCCTCTGTATTTTTTGTCCCATGTCATTACAGATGTGACCCCTCACAAACGTTTGTCTATCCCAGTCCAAGCCGAGAGTGAAAGACCTCGAGTATCTCCTGTGCTGGCCAAGGGTAAGCCACATTCCAGGCTCTCCTACAGCCACGGCATGCCAAATGCTTGTTTCCAGTGTGGTGGGAAGGGGAAATTCATGTGTTGGGAAAGGTGTGACCTCTAGGAGTGTGGTCTTCTTGTGCGATGAGTCCTGTGTCTGTTTTGTGTTGTAGGTTCAGCTGTTGACAAGAGGAGCTCTGACCAGGTTAGTATTTGAGTAGGCTGAAAGTGTTCCTTACTGGGTAAAAGCTCCATGCCTTGTGGCTGACTCCAGAAAATATTTCTGGAAGAGCTGGTTCTCACTTTGTCTTACCTGAGCAATTGCTCCGGGGCTGTAACAGGACCAATGGTTTCAGAGTGGGTCAATCATTATCCAGATCCTCCTTAAGATTACCACAGCAATAACACAAATTCTTGGCTCCTTTTGGTGAGGTTTGATGATGATGCCTAAAACAATTTCCCAGAAATTTCAACTTGCAGTTGAAGATGCCCCAGATAAAACAGCAGCTGGTTTTCCACAAAGGTTTCCCCCAATTTAGTGGGTTGTTTCTTGTTCCTGACTGCTGATGAGAAAATAGGTGTGGAGAATGGATGCTCCTTCCCATCCCTATGAGCAGAGAAATGAAAAAGCTGTGAAATGAGCCACTTTAAGGACTCCCATTCCTCGCTGGCATTGAATCCTGCTGCATTAGCCAGCAAGCACTTGAAGTAGGAGCGAGTTTAATTGTGACATGTCCCTGCCAGGGTTATAAGATGAAAGCGGATCCCTGCGGACACTGCCTGATCCTCAATAATGTCACTTTCTCCAGAGACTCGGGTCTGTCCACCCGAGAAGGCTCCGACATCGACTCTGAGAAGCTGGAGAGGCGCTTCAGGGCCTTGCATTTCACCGTCCTGACCCGCCGCAATCTGACCGCTCAGGTGAGGCTGCTTGTGTCCTGCTGACACCAGGGAGGAGAGGTGAGCCTCTGGGAGCAGTGGGAATTCTTTAGGGGATGTGTCTTGTGTTGGCAGCACACTGGAAACCTCCCACAAAGAGACAATGAGCCACTTGCATCACACTAAAAACCTCCCACGAAGAAACAATGTGCATCCTCTTACTTTATCGTTGCTCTGCAATTGCAGCAGAGAGGACCTTGCACATTTTCATCCCTCTGCATGAATGTTGAACCCTGGTTGTGGTTTGTAGGGATTGGGTGAGGCTGTGTTTTTGGGACAGTTCAGACAGCTGTGTCATGTCTGTCTGTGCCATCCTTGGCTGTAGTAACGGGGAAGTGTCAGGGGGAACTTGATCATCTGAAAGTAAAACATGGTTCTCTGCTCACCCACCAGCTCCCAGTCAGAGGCAGCGTGTTTCAGCAGATAAATCACGTGGAAATGTGTTTTGGTTTGTGGTGCTGTGTTGTAAGCAGTGTAGAGAGGTGAGAAATCTGTGTGATTAACACAGCCAGTGTTAAATAAGGGTAGAAATGCAGAAATACTCTCTGCCAATGGCTTTTGCCAGCTGTACTTGGGGCTCATGTTATCCTGTGGCAGAGATTGACCAGATCCATGGAAGTGCAATTAGAGCAGGGCCTGGCAGTAACCTGTGGCTGACATATGGTTCAAAAACCTCTCATTGTGATGTTTTGCACCCAGGAAATGGTGTTGGAGCTGCTGAAGCTGTCACGGCAGGACCACAGTGCTTTGGACTGCTGTATTGTGGTCATCCTTTCCCATGGCTGTCAGGTGGGTTTGTCCCATCTCTCCCTTTGTGCCTTAGGTGTGGGAAGGGGTTGAATTCCCTGGCTTGTGGTCTCACACAGGGTGAGAGGGATGTGTCAAAGCCTTGTTCTGCCATCACAGGATGTTTGAAAGAGTTACACCCTTATTCTGGGTTAAAGAAAACAAGAGCTTCTCTAGAGTAGTCTGATGCAGTGGTGCCAGTGGACAAGTGTTTTCCATTTTGAAAGCTGGGGCTAATAATTTGGAACTGAAGGGGGGTCCCACTCAGCCTCACACTGTGGTCATTCAGTCCTTCCTGTTCTCCAGCTCTGACAGGGAGATGCTATTAGCAATAAAGCCTGTTTATTCCAAGTCAGTTCTTGAAGGATGAGGAGAGGCATTCTTAGGAAAATGGTGTATGGCATGTGCCTGTTGTACGAGAGGATGAAGAACTCCTTTGCTGGAGGATGTGGGATATGAGTTGGATAATGGAAGTTGGATTGCTGGGTTTTAGTGCATTTCAAATGTCTCCTGGATGTCCCCTCACCCTGACTTGGCCACAGAGATTCCCACAAACACCAGGATTTGTTCTGGTACCTTTATGCCTTGAAGCACTTGATGGGAAATGGGCTCCCTGAGGACTGGCTTTGCCTTCTGTGTCACCAGCTCCTGCACTTTCCTCTTGCAGACGAGCCATATTCAGTTTCCTGGAGGCGTTTACGGAACGGATGGAAAACCCATTCCCATAGAAAAGATTGTGAACTATTTCAATGGGTCCAATTGCCCGAGTTTGAGAGGAAAACCCAAACTGTTCTTCATCCAGGCCTGTGGTGGAGGTGAATCTTTGTGTTGGCTCCGATGGCATTGGGCTGCGGAGATGTGGTCAGGCTGTGGCTTTGGCTCCCTTTCTGTTCATTGACTACCCCTCTCTCCAGCTGTCTTCTCACACCAGCTGCCTTTTCTCTTACCATGTGCTGAGAGGCTGCTCCAGCTCTTCACACACAGTGAGGAATTTTGTATAAACCACCAATGACTTTGACTCAGTTGGTGCAGCCGAACGGCCAAAAAACCTTATTTTGTTCTAGGGCCTTTGTCCTTTTCTTTCCCCATCTTTTCTTAATGTTGGATGTGCAACCATGAATCCCTTGCGTGGGATGAACGTCAGGAGCTGCCTTGTTGCTGCTTTTTTCAGAACAAAGAGATCAAGGCTTTGTAGTGGATTGTGACTCACCTGAAGAGGAGGCTCCTGGGGGTTCTTTGGAGTCGGACGCGATCCCATTTCGGGTTCCATCAGATAAGGTGGATGAGCCTGATGCCATTGCCAGTCTGCCCACACCCAGTGACATCTTGGTTTCCTACTCAACTTTTCCAGGTGAAACAGCCTGTGCAAATCCTTTTCTGGGCATGGGGGGATTAGCAAAACAGTGGGAGTTTCCATGGCCAAAGATAGAGGCAGTTTGGGACAACCCGGTTCTGTTCTGCCACCCGGAGTGGCAGGAACTTGTTGGGATGAAAACAGCAGATGGGTTTTGGCATAACATTGTCCTTTCTCTGAAGGTTTTGTCTCCTGGAGGGAGAGGTCGAGTGGCTCGTGGTATGTGGAAGTGCTGGATAATGTGCTGGAGCAATATGCCCATTCGGAAGACCTGCTCACCATGTTAGTGAAGGTAAATATCTCTTTTTTCCCTGCTTTTTGTTGATGAAGGAAATAGTCAGGGCTGTGATCAGTTGGGGCATGGAGGCCTACACTCAAAAAAAGAGTAAGGATATTGTGTGTTGAGTTTAGGGATGGGCTAATTGGAGGTACTGCAGAGAGGTTTAATTGCAAAGAGAGTGTCTGGCCTCAATCTGCCAAAAATCACTGGAGGTTTCTCCAGTGAGGAGTAATCCTGGCAATGCAGGCTTTAATTCTTCTGAAGAAATTGCTAAAAAATGGCATGGCGTGTCCTATCCAAGCTGATGGGATTTGGGTGCTCCTGTAAGCTTGTCCTGGGGGTGGAGGAGCACAATGCACAGGGATATGGAACGAGTCTGGCTGATCAACATCTTCCTTTGTGTGCCTTGTTGACTCAGGATTGCCAAAGCTGGATACAAGTGTAGATGCCCCAGATACTTTCTCTGTTCTCCATGGGTAGGAGAGAAGTCCAAAGTGAGGGAGAGAGGACTTGCAGGATCACCTTGTTGTTGTTTTCTGGTGCTTCTTTGGCCACCTTGGGGTGGCAGCCATTGATTTCAGGGGGTGGGGAGAGCAGCCCATTCCTCAGCCTGTCTCCTGTTCCCAGGTGGCACACGCTGTCTCTGCCAAGGGGAGGTACAAGCAGATCCCAGGATGCTTCAATTTCCTCCGTAAAAAGTTCTTCTTCGTGTGTGACTGACACAGGGGCTTCCAGCCCCCTGCCAACTGCTGGAGATTCTTCCTGTGGCTGAAGGAAATCTGTGCCCACCATGACTTGGTGTCAGTGCTCCCGGTGGGTTTTGTCTGAGTGTCCAGATGTTTGTCTGGAAAAATGTGATCTACAAGTGCTGGCTTTGCCATGGAGTGGAGATGAGATGGAGATTATGCTGTGCCCAGGGGAAATGTTGTGGATGGAGCTGGAAGTCCCTTTGCTGGAGAACAGAGCCAGAGGAGAGCACTTCTGGCTCATCCTGACACAGCCACGCTCAGCCTCAGAGTGTTTTTCTTTGCTGATCATGATATTTGTGTCCTGTGCTGCCTGGGGTAACTGATTGAGGGGACCAGGGTCTGATGTTCAAGTGAAATGGGATGAGTTTTGCAGTCAATGTTTCTAATAAATGCAATAAAAGAGCAAACCTTTAGCTGTATTCCCCTGTGTGTTCCATCTCCTCATGGCCATTTCAGCACCTCCTGAAGGCTCCTCTGAAGTGGGAAGAGTAGGAACCTTCACTCATGTCTGCACTGCTGTCTGGTCATTTACAATGTGGCTGTGCCAGCCTGTGGAGCAGTCATCCTGCTCCTTTTGAGGAGTCAGTCAGGAGTTACAGCAGGAATCTGATGAGGATTCATTGAAATGCCAGTGCTGAGGGAAAGTACTTAAGGAGCTGCTGCAGTGATGGCCTTGGTCAGACATGCTGCATCTGTGTTGGATTTTGAGGGGGGAAAGCATCCTTGGAGCCACCCTTGGGAGGTCCAGAGGCCTTAGGGTAGGTCTGTGCTGAGGGGTGTTTGGGAATAGCCAATCTGCTTTTGCAGTCACTGAGCATTTCCATACTCCTTTGGGAGCATTTCAAGTGCTTTGAGGGTGTTGCAGGAGGGAGCCAGGGCTGCCCTGAGCACCCCAAGGAAGGTCCAGCTGGAGCTGGGGTGTGGCTGTGATGGCCTTGCCTGTGCTCAGGTGTTTGTTAGAGCTCATGGTTGTCTCCTCTATTCCCCTTCTCCATCCCCCAGGGGAGTGGGGCTCTGGGCTGTCCTGTGTTGTCCAGTTTTGTACAGAGCATCTGGGTGTGCAGGTGATCCCAGGGCTGATCCCATCTCCCCTGGACCTGTTTTCCTTTGGGAAAGGTGACCCTGCACTCTTCCCCTTGTTTTATTATTTATTTTATTATTGTTTCTATATAGTATTATATAATAATAGTATTATAATAATTATATAGTATTTTATTTCCCCTTGTTTTATTATTTATTTTATTCTCACTAAGGAAACATTGGGACTGGGGTGTCCTGTGGGCACCCTGGCTGGGGTGGGGGTGACTTTGGGTAGAGATGGCTCAGCCTTGTCCCTCTCCTTTCCATGACATGGGCTGCAGTGGTTGCTCCTTCCCCAGGGCATCCCTGGCAGAGGTGAGAATGGAGTGTGAGCACTCTGGCAGCACAGGTGGTGGAGGGAAGGTGCTGGGGCTGCAGGATGACCCCCAGGACCAGCCCAGTTACCTCAACACCCCCATTATAAATCTGCTGCCATCAAGTTACCAGCAAGATCCCCTGAAACATCCCAGCACCAGCCAAGACACCTAAAAACCTCCTTGAGCCAGCCAGGGGCCCTATAGCCCACCCCAAGTTCCCTTCCAGGACCACCAGACCAGATTGCAGCCACTCTCCCAACAAGCCACTAGTCAAGCCTTGAACCCTTAGGCTTGGCAATGGCCACAGCTCTGCTCCTAGCTGGGAATACCTTGTGGGATCTCTGCCCACCTTAGGCTCTCCAGGGTGGAGTCCCTCGTGCCATTAAAGGAATTTCCAACTGCCCTTCCCTGGAAAAGTGAAGATTAAAGATACCCCAGGTGTAAAGAAGGCTTCTCCCCCATGGACCCTTGCAGACATTGTGCAATCTTCTCTCTGGGTTTGGCAAGTCCACCACCCACCCCATGGCATCCCCTTTCCCTGTTTCCCCACTGGCTCTGGGGCCTGGTGTCCTGTTCCTCTCTTCCCTGTGCTCACTTGTCCCCTGCCCTGCCCCCTGTGCCACCCACAAACCTGAGACCCTGTATAACTGAGAAAAACCACATGTTCTCCCTCTCTGGCTCCAGATTCACCTTCAGCACACTGGAATAAACACTGGCTGGAAATTGATTTGGGCTGTGAGCCTTCTGCCTCTCTGCTGAGCCTTGTAATGTGTGTGGCTGTGTGAGCTTGAGCTGCCCCCTGAGCAGTTCCCAAGCAGTTTCTCTACTGGAGAGGCTGCCTGGGATCTAGAAGGGCCGTGGCTGTACTCTGAAAAGGCACACTGTTACACCCCAGGACTCTGCCCAGCCTCACTGCACCAGGTGGGGGCTCTCCCCAGCACACAGGGAGGAGCCCAGGGCCACTAGACACAGCCCCCTGGTTCTGCTCTACCACATCCCCTCCAAAGAACCACATGAGACCAGCTCAGTACAATTGCCTTTATTACACTCAATACTTGTTCTCCATGCTGCGTCCTCAGTTGGAGCTGATTTTCTGCCAAAGACAAGACATGGGGAGGCCCATGGTGAGACCTCTGGCAGGGCAGGGGCAGTGTGGCCAACCCAACCCCCTGCCTGGGGGCAGAGGAAGGGGCACCCACCTCGTTGATCCAGTCGATGTAGGCGGACACACGGGTGAAGACTGTTGGCTTCTTGATCATGTTGCATTTCAGGCCGGAGCCGAAGCTGACGATGCCTTCCACCTCCCAGATGCCATCCTCACGCTGGCAGTTCAGGGGGCCACCAGAATCACCCTGTGTGCAGAGACAGTGTGAGCCATGGGTCCACCCCACATCCCACACAGCACCTGCTGCTGTTATAGACAGGTAGAAGAATTACAAAAAAAAGGCCTTATGAAATCAGGCCTCACTCTGCTAAAATTGCCAAAGCTGGCCTGTCATTTTTTAAGTGCAGCTAACAAGCAATTTGAAGGTTCCCATGTGAAGCTATTTTGGGAATGAGAAGTTCCTTTAACACAACAATCTGTTCTGAGGGTGAGAAACAAATGCACCTGTGCAAACAATGAGATTTGTCCCATGAGAACCCACAGAGGGAAAATGGTAAACATATCTAGAGAGACAAAATATGATAGACATACACGATAAGCCTTTACTGACCAGTGAACTGAGTTTCACTGTATTGCTGACCAGTTACGTTTAACACAGTGCCTTCTGATGTTTCCTATAAATATGAGCTTTGTGAATAAAGAATTGGCTTTCTGCATGAAGAAAATGGAATCTTCGCTGATTTATTCCAACATGCCACTGCAGCTCCCTTCCCCTCCTGTGCTTCCCCATGGAACCTGTGCCCCTGCATTGCTCCAGCACTGCTGTCAATCCTGCTCTGGGCTGGTGGCAGGCCAAGGAGCCTAGGATGAGGAAACACATCTTCCCACCTGCAGACTTGACCACAGGTGTGGAGGGCAAAGAGGACAGCCAGTGCTGCTATGAGCAGCAAGAGAAGAACAGCCGTGGCCAGCAGTGCCCAGGAGAGGGGCTGGGAGCAGGACAGGAACACGATGGTGTGGTTGAAACAGTTGGGGTTGAAGCAGACCTCACTCCCTGCTGGGGCCCACTCGCCCAAGCCACAGGCCCGGCAGTCAAAGGGGTCTTTGGAGGACAGGGACACCTCACACACCTCGGACCCGGTAAGAGCTCTGCCACAGTACAGAGTCTGGCCCGCAGCTCCCTGGGCTCTGCTCACCCATCCCTCCTGCTCCTTCTTCAGGCACTCCCAGACTTGGGGCAGCAGAGGAGGCTCTTTTCCCAAAAGAAGACCCCCCACCTAAAATTTACCCTGTGGACTCCCAAAACCCATAGCCCGGGCTGAGACAGGGGCTTGGCTGTGTGAGGCTCCGGGCCGTGGGGGCTGTGGGTGGGAAGGGGCATCCAGCAGTAAGCTGGGCAGGATCTGCAGCAGTGGTACCACCCCCCAGAAGTGCCCACAACTCACGTTGCATCCAGAGACGACGCCGTCGCCGCCGGCGCACACCATGGTGGTGCGGACCGTGCTGCCCCACCAGTCCCACTTGGAGCAGGTGTCATAGTCCACCACGGGCAGCAGAGCCTGCTGCAGGACGTCAGCCAGGGGCCCATTGGCTGCAAGGACAGTCACACCTCATGCTCTGCACACCCCCTCCCCAAGGACCCCTCGGGACCCTCCTGGGGACTCTTTGCTTACTCCTGATGCGTCCCCAGCCAGTGACATAGCAGGGGTAGTCGTTGGGCAGGATCTTGCCAGCCTCTGGCAGGCAGGCGGCACGGATGGTGTCACTCTCCTGCACCTCCTCTGCCAGCTTGATCAGGGCAATGTCGTTGCTACAGGGGGACATGAACCATGAGGATGTGGTCCCCAGGTTTGTTACTCCCCCCACCCAGTCCGGGACATATTGCATTCCTACATGATGAGGTAGGAGTTCCACTTCTCATGGACGATCGTCTTCTCCACACCCACAGCAACAGTGCCTGTCTCGTCCTCTGTCAACAGGTCCTGCTTGCCCAGCACCACACGGTAGGTCAGGGAAGAGCTGCCAAGGAGAGAGGGGGTGTCAGTTCCCACAGATACCTCATCCTGCTGGTACAGAACCCCCAAGAACCCCAACACCCACCTGATGCAGTGGGCAGCTGTCAGCACCCACTGCGGGGCAATGAGGGTCCCGCCGCAGGTGTGGGACCAGGATCCAGAGCGGCTGTACTGCAGGGAGATCTGCCAGGGCAAAGGGGGTCAGAGCAGGACTGTCCCCATCCCTGTCCCCCTCCCTGTCCCTGTGCCCCCTTACCTGCCATGGCCAGCTGTGGGCTACGGCGTCCTCACCGCCCACCACGCGGGAGCTCAGCTGTGGTGGCACGGCCGGCTGGCCGCATCCATAGGCTGTGTGACACCCAGCAAAGGGACATCAGAGGCTGCCTGTGCCCGTGCCCAGGGCCCTGGCAAGGCCCCACGGTCCTGTCCCCCCTGCCCTGACCCTTCCCTATGCCCTGCACCCACCGTAGCCCAGCAGCAGGACGAGGCAGATGGCTCCCAGCATGGTTGTGCTGACCAAAGGTGCAGCAGTGGGGCCACTCACCCCTCTTATGGTGTCCGCGCTGCCGGGGACCTTGGAGTGGCCCCGCCTGCCAGGGACATGTGGGGACTGTCCCACGCTGTGGGCACGGGGGCTCCTCACCCCCACGCCTCCTCTTATCACACTCCCCATCCCGCCTGGGAATGGCCACATCTGCCCAACACCTGCTGGTCCTGTGCTGGGACATGGTGGGGACACCTAGCCCTGCTCTGGGAATGGGCAGGGTCCCTCCTGGGGCACAGCTGGTGAGCAGCCCCTCACCCATGATGGGGTGCTGGGCAGCCCTGCTGCCCCCCAACCCTGAGCACTGGCACTCCCGGGACATTCCCTGTCCCCAGCCCCTCATTCCCCAGGGATAAGGGGCTCTCTTTCCTGAAACGCTCATCACTGGGTGTCTCTGAGTCCCTATCAGTGTTTGTTCACCTTGTGTACCCATCCTTGACATGTTTGGGTGCATGTTCCTGGCTGTTTCCTTGGCTGTGGATCATCTTGGTTGCTGATGGTACCTTCTGTTCTCGGGAAAGCCTAGGGGTGTGTGGTTGTGCCATGTACAACTATGAAGTGCATGCATGAAGATTTGAGGGGCTTTTGCTTTGCTTTATGTTGTCATTTTAGACTGTTGTGTTTGAAGCTGCAGAAGTTTATTTTAGGGGGTTATTTTTGTATCTTTGTATCTGGTGGTGGGTGACCCAGGGCAGTGGTGGGGGCCAATGCCCACATGTGGCTGGAGAAGAGCACCTGGACATGTGTGGCTATTTCTGCCAGGGGGAGCCAGGGCCACTCAAGCACTCCAAGGGGGTCCAGCAGGAGAAAGGATGTGGCTGTAATGCCCTTGCCTCTGCCCAGGACTTTCCAAGAACTCAGTGGTACACATGACCCCTTCCCCACACCCCTGTGGTGTGGCATTTTGGGCTGCCCTGTCCTGTGTTGGCTACTTTTGCACAGAGCACCTGGGTGTACACGTGATGTTGGGGCTGATCTCGTCTCCCCTGGACCTGTTTTCCTTTGGGAAAGGTGACCCTACACTCTTCGCCTTGTTTATTTCCCCAGTTCTTTCATCAAGGGAGCCTTGGGGCTGGGGTGTCCCATGGGGTGGGGATGCAGGGAGCTGGTGCTTGACTTTGGGCAGAGATGGCTCTGTCTTGTCCTTTTCCTTCTTCCACGGTATGGACTGCAGGGGCTTGTCCCTTCCTGGGCCATCCTTGGTGGGGGTGGGAGCAGGGCAGGAGCACTGCAGTGGCAGAGGTGTGGTGTTGGGATGTGTGGTGGAGCTGGAGGACAGTGGGGACTCAGGGAGAGATGGGGGAATGCTCTTTTGGGTTTACTCCATGGACCCCACTGCTCTCCTCCCTCCTTGTGTTTCAGTCCTGGATGTCCCTGAGGGGAGCCTGGGACTGGCACCATGTGTCAGGGCTGTGCTTCCCTATGGCTCTGTGCCATCAGCATCAGGATGCTGCTCTGTGTCAGGGGAGTTTGGTCCTATGTCCCTGGCTGTCCCAAGCTCTCATTCACAGGAATGGGTAAAGATCACTTTTAAGATGTAATTTTTATGTAAGTTATTGTATGAGTACTTATATTTCAACAGTGAAGTAGAAATAATGAACTTCACAAAGCTTTGCTGTATTCTTTTAAACTTCCCCTTATTCCCCCATATTGTTAAATACTTAATAATGGACACATCCTATAGAGTGTGTATGAGATGTAATACATTTAACAAAAATAAAGCTTACACTTCTTTAGGTTAACTTGTAGATTTAATGTGTCAGTTATAAATTCTATGAACATAATATAACAATAATCGACAATTAACATGTAAGTATAACAAATATTCATTAAACTCTGTGCAGCCTTAGAGATTAAAAGTGGTTGAGGCTGTAGTCACTCTGTTTGTTCAGCTGGAGGAGGCTGAGGTCAGACATCACTGGAGGCTGCAGCTCCTCCCAAGGGGCAGCTCAGATCTCTGCTCTCTGTGACCAGAAACAGGACCTGAGGGGATGGCTGGAGCTGTGTCCAAGGAAAGACTGAATGCAAGAAAAAGGTTCTTCACCCAGAGGGTCACAACTCTCCACCATCTCCTGGGCAGGGGGACACTGGTTTTTAGGGTGACACACACTGTGTGGGGTGCCCATGCCTGGCTGGGTGGGGCAGGCCTGATGTCCCAGCACAGATGATTGTGGCACTCTGGGGCCTTGTCCAGAGCTCCTCCCTCCACCAAATCCCCTCTGAGGATGGGACACAGTGCACAGGTACACACACAACAGGCTGTGACACCAGGGTCCTGCACTCCCAGCCCAAACAACTGTCCCCAGGGCACATGTGGGCACATGCAGAGGGGACAGGGGCACCCCACATTGCCCAGCTTCCCATGGACAGCCTGGAGCTCTCCATCCAAGGCAGCAGATCCTGCTGCCAATCCTGTGCCAGTGTCCCAAGTACCTGGCCCCATCCTGCTGTGCAGAGTGGCCACCTCCACACAACATCTGACTGGCAGGTCTTTAATTGCCTTTGGGGTGATCCCTGCAGTGCCTTTGCCATAGCACCTTTCCTGCCCATCCAAACCATGCCCCACCCTGCATCCCTCTTCACCTGCTATAACTTTGGTCAGGTTGACAAGTGCCAGGGGGTCCCTGTGGAGTCCCCAAGTGGCTCACATGGTGCCAGGTCTTGTGCCAGTGCTCTTGAGACTCAGTGCAGGTGTCAGTGTTGCTCTCTGGGCTGGTGACAATCCAGTGGCACCATGGCTCCAAACCAGGCACTGTCCATCACATCCCCTGCTGAGCTTGAGGTGCTGCCATCCATCCCAGCTCATTCTCCTCCTCCTCACCCTGGGAGGATCCTGGCTGGGCTCCAGGAGCCACAGAGGGATAATGGTGTGATGGATAGCTCTGCTTGGGGGCTCATGGTGCAGCACCCACCCCCACTTCCTGGACAGCCCCTTCACACCTGCTCCCACCACCACGCTGCCTTTTTCCTGGAAAACTTCCCTGTCTCCTCCAGGGCAGCTCTGGCTCTTCCTGGGAACCCCAGAGCTGGGGGTCCTGTCAGTTGCCCACCACCCACCTTATTCCTCCAGCCACCATGGAAGGAGATTCATGGTAAGATACTCCACTCCTGGGCATGTCACAGGTCCTGGAGATGGTGCCAACAGTGCCATACAGCTCCCAAGAGCTCATCTCCAACAGAGCTCCTGCAGCCACCCCTGAGCCCCTCCCAAACCAGTCAGACTCTCTCAAGCCCCCCAAGGCCAACCCAGTTCCCTCAAGACCCCCATTTGAAAGTCAGCCCTCATCTAGGCAGTGCCAGTGAGGTCCCCTAAAGCACCCTGGGAGCTACCAAGTGTTCCAGATCATCCCCAAGGGCCAGCTGGGTTCCCTGGAGATCCCCTGAACAACGTGGACAGACCCCAGCCCCTTTGCCATCAAACTGCTTGCCAAATCTCGAGCCTCTTGGCTCAGCCATGGCATGAGGACAGGAAGCACCTTGCAGGATTTGCCCAACAGCCTCCCCAGAGCCCTGCCCAGCCCCACTGCACAACAGGAACACCTTCCCCAGCACCTTGCAGCACCTTGGCGTCACCAGACCCAGCCCTGGATGTGTGTCCAGAGCTCTACCACCCCTCTGCCAAATAAAACAGTGAGACCAGCTCAGCTTTTTTGCTTTTATCTTGCTCAACAGCGGTATCGCCACATGCCGCGTCCTCAGTTGGAGCTGATTTTCTGCCGAAAAGACACAGGGGGGTCACAGTAAGACCCTCAGCGGGGCAAGAACAGCCCCTGTGGGGGCAGAGGAAGGGGCACCCACCTCGTTGATCCAGTCAATGAAGGCAGACACCCGGGTGAAGACTGTTGGCTTCTTGGCGATGTTGCAGCCCAGGCCGGAGCCGAAGCTGACGATGCCTTCCACCTCCCAGGTGCCATCCTCACGCTGGGAGTTCAGGGGGCCACCAGAATCACCCTGTGTGGAGAAACACTTGGTACCACTGCTCCTGGGCACCCTGCCAATGCTCCCCTCATCCCTCCTGGCCATCCACCCCCATGGCTCTGTCCCCTCCCCTCCCAGTGCACCATTTGGGCACCCAGCAGTGCCCACAACTCACGTTGCACCCAGAGACGACGCCGTCGCCGCCGGCGCACACCATGTTCTCCAGGACAAGGCTGCCCCACCAGTCCCACTGGGAGCAGGTCTCATAGTCCACCACGGGCAGCAGAGCCTGCTGCAGGATGTCAGCCAGGGGCCCGTTGGCTGCAATGACAGCCAAAACTCGTACCTCACACCCTGTGCCTGCATCCCCTCCCCAGGGACATGCTGGGGCCACCCCACTTACTCCTGATGCGTCCCCAGCCAGTGACATAGCAGGGGTAGTCGTTGGGCAGGATCTTGCCAGCCTCTGGCAGGCAGGCGGCACGGATGGTGTCACTCTCCTGCACCTCCTCTGCCAGCTTGATCAGGGCAATGTCGTTGCTGCAAGGACACACAAATGATGGTCTCTGGCCGTGAGAACAGAGTCCCTGGCCATGGGGACAGTGAGGTCCATGGCCACACCTCCCATGACCCACCCCTGATGCAAACCATCCCCTACATGATGAGGTAGGAGTTCCACTTCTCATGGACGATGGTCTTCTCCACACCCACGGCCACAGAACCGGGCTCGTCATCCTCTGACAGATCCTGCTTGCCCAGCACCACACGGTAGGTCAGGGAAGAGCTGCCAGGGAGAGAGGGGGTGTCAGTGCCCAAGAGAGGGGGTGTCAGTGCCCACAGATATCTTACCTCCATGGCACAGATACCCCCAAGAACCCCAACACTCACCTGATGCAGTGGGCAGCTGTCAGCACCCACTGCGGGGCAATGAGGGTCCCACCGCAGGTGTGGGACCAGGATCCATAGCGGCTGTACTGCAGGGAGATCTGCCAGGGCAAAGGGGGTCAGAGCAGGAATGTCCCCATCCCTGTCCCCCTCCCTGTCCCTCTCCCTGTCCCTGTGCCCCCTTACCTGCCATGGCCAGCTGTGGGCTACAGCGTCCTCACCGCCCACCACGCGGGAGCCCAGCTGTGGTGGCACGGCCGGCTGGCCGCATCCGTAGGCTGTGTGACACCCAGCAAAGGGACATCAGAGGCTGCCTGTGCCCGTGCCCAGGGCCCTGGCAAGGCCCCATGGTCCTGTCCCCCCTGCCCCGACCCTTCCCCACGCCCTGCACCCACCGTAGCCCAGCAGCAGGACGAGGCAGATGGCTCCCAGCATGATTGTGCTGACTAAAGGTGTGGCAGTGGGGCCACTCACCCCTCTTATGGTGTCCGCACTGCCGGGGACCTTGGAGTGGCCCCGCCTGCCAGGGACATGTGGGGACTGTCCCACGCTGTGGGCACGGGGGCTCCTCACCCCCACGGCTCCTCTTATCACACTCCCCATCCTGCCTGGGAATGGCCACATCTGCCCAACATGTGCTGGTCCCGTGCTGGGACATGGTGGGGACACCTGGCCCTGCTCTGGGAATGGGCAGGGTCCCTCCTGGGCACAGCTGGTGGGCAGCCCCCCACCCGTGATGCTGCCAGTGGGGTGCTGGGCAGCCCTGCTGCCCCCCAACCCTGAGCACTGACTCCCCCAGGACATTGCACTCCTCATGCCACCACCCCCCAGGGCACAGGTTCCCTTATCTCGCTCTTGATGTGGTCAAGACCAGCCAAAACCCCACAGGTGCCACAGGGTGTGACAGGCACAGGTATCAGCATCAGTGCTGATGGCCTTCGGTCACTCCATGTCCCCACACCTGGGTCAGGCCCCTGCTGCTTCCCACGCCAGTGAGCCACAGCTCATCCCTGCTCAGTGCCACCATCTCCCATCACATGGGAACCACGTGCCCATGGTCACACCCCACTCCCCAGATTCCTTCCCCCCACCCAGGCCCCTGCCACAGACATGCCCATCCCACAGCTGCACCCCAGCAACCAGCACTTAAGAAATATAATATTTATTTGGGATTAAATTAAAAAAAACCATAACACACCCCCTATGCCGCCATTCGGGGGACACTGTGGGACAGACGTGGGTTTGTACAGCAACCCACAAACACGAAAGCCTCAGTGACCAATGGCAACCACTTGTGGCCACCACGCTCATCCTGCCAGGCTGAACACAACATGAAAAAACATAATACAGCCCCATGAGCCAGCAGCTGCCTTTCTGTATATCTTTGACCAAATAAAGAGAGACACAGCTCCTGGGGGGCTCCATGTCAGTGGGGTGGACACTCACCCCCCAGCACCACACACACACACACACACACACAGAGCCCCTCTACCAGCACCTGGCCCTTGCCGTGGCTTTTGTCACTGGTGTCACACACAGCAAGACCAACAGATGCCAAGCCAGCATGGCCACCACAACACCCACCACGGCCACCTGAAAAAGCCCCCATCCTGCAAACCTCCCAGTGCACTCACAACACACAACAGTCTGGGCACAGGTGTCCCAGGGACAGACATTCCAGACAAAGCTCCCTTGGGATTCAGCAGCAGCAGCATCCCCCAGTGCAGCTGCGGACAGGGAACAGGGTGCTGTTCGGGGTGGGGGGCACGCTGGGGAGGTGGGGGACATGAACAACACCTACAGACACCACAGCAAGAGGGGAGGGGGGAGCTGGGGCTGATGGGGCTCTGCCAGCAGGGTGGGTGGTGTGCTGAGCCCACGCCAGGGCCCTGCTGGCAGCCCAGGTGGGCACTGCTCCCTGCGTGGCTGGCACGTGGCACAGGCACCAGTCCTTGCCTGGCCCTGTCACTGTGTGAAGGTGGACTGCAGCTCCTTGAAGGCTGCCTTCCTCTGCTTCAGCTCCTCTGCCTGCTTCTTCTTCTCCTCCTGCTCTGCCTTGATCTCCTCCTCGAACCTGCTGGCTTCATTGATGGCTTGTGCCTGCAGACGGAAATGTCTGTCTGTGACCTCTGCCAAGCTCTCCTGTCCACCCCAATATCTCCACCTCCTGCCTGCCTGGCACCAAACTGCCCTGGTGCATCACCAGCCTGCAGTGGGACCTCCTGAGCCCTGCCTCACCTTGGCCTCAAAGAAGTTCTTGGCGCCTTTCACCCCCTCTGTGGAGACGTCGATCTCAGAAAGCCGGGCCAGGGCGTGCAGCCCACTGTCCTCCTGCAGCTCACCTGCTGCTGCCTTCCGGAAAATCAGCAGGAACTGTGAGGGGAGATGTTGGGGAAGACGAATCAGGGAAACCTTATAAATATGATTGCTTAGCAAAAGATTCTGAAAATATGAAAGCTATAATGGAAATAGAAATGAAAGCTTGCTTTGAGTTGTAGGATACTGAGCCTTAGTTACTGTATAACCTGAAAACAACAGCCCAGCCAGCTGAAGGAGAATCCCTTTTGACTGAACAATACCCTTCTGCTGGCTCAGGGATCCAAAGGCCAATGTAGCAAAAGAGAATAGTCTAAAGAGTAGTTTTTAAAGTTTAAAATATAACACAGTATGGTAATATAGTAGTTCTTATAAGCTGTATGTAAATTCTGTAAGATTTTGTGTCTTGTACTAGTTAGTTAGTGTAAATTAGAATATTCAACACCAAAGGAGATATAATGTATTGTAACAAAGACCTCGCTCTCTTCCCCCTGTGCTCTGACCCTGCCACCTCTCTCTGGCTCTCTTGCTCCCTCCTCTCTTACCCTCTTGTTCTCTCTCTCCCTCACTCTTTGGGACTTCCCCTCAGCCCAGGCTGGTGGCTGAAGGCAAAAGGCCCTTTTTCCCACCATCCTTGCAATAAACCCACGTGTTCTAGAATGTCTCAGGTCTGCAGAGTTCCCTCTCCCTGCCATCCTCGAATAGTCTTACAGGGAGATGGTAGTATTGGCTCCCTGAAGACCCCAAAGCCACCACAGCCACTGCCCACCTTCTCACCAGCCCGCACAGTGGCTGCAGACATCTCCCTGCCAGCATGGAGCCTCCTATCCCCTCACCTCTCGAAAGCTGAGCTTGCTGTCCAGATCTTCATCCACCTCCTTGATCATGTTCTTCAGTCCCAGGTGTGTCTGTGGAGCCCCCAGCTTCTCCATCATCAGCTTCAGCTCCATCAGGTCAATGAAGCCATCTTTCCCTGCATCATACCTGCAGGATGGTGGCACAATCCTGACACATCACCACAGGGCGCAGAGCCCACACAGCCCCCCACACTGACCCACTCCAACAGCAGACCCCTGTGTGCTCTCACACTGGCTGGGAAGCAAAGAAGGATCAGCAAGGGCTTGGGCACTGATGGCAGCTCTCCAGACCACAGGGAAGCTGCTGCTGAACCACTAACAACCCCCTGGAGCATTATCCAGGATCGTGCCTGTTTCTGTGCAGCACTTGGCAGGAGAACCTGCCAGGATGCTGCCAAGCCTGCTGCCAGCTCCCTGTGCCAGGAGCCTGAGCACACACTCCCTTTGGCTTGCAGCATGGGCTAACAGGACATGGGGCTAAGCCCACCAGGCACTGCTCCCCATGTCACCACCTCCTCCTCACTACGACACCTCCAGGTGACCCACCCTCACTGCCCAGAGCCTGTGCCATCCATGCTCCACCCCTGGCCAGGTGCCTGGGCTTGGCTGAGAGCTTTGGGCACAGCTCTGCTCATTGATGCTACCTACAAACCTGTCAGCAATGCCCCTGCCTGAGATCCCTGCCTGTGGCCATGCCACAGTCCCCTCCAGCTTCCACCCCACTGTCCGCTCCCCTGCCCACGCACTGTGGGCTGTGCCAGCACCATGCTGCTGTGGTACAGTGGAATCTCCACGGGAGCCAGCATGGAGCCACACTTTGTACAGCTCCACATGTTGT
Source organism: Trochalopteron elliotii (assembly GCA_024734555.1). Classification (NCBI taxonomy): domain Eukaryota; kingdom Metazoa; phylum Chordata; class Aves; order Passeriformes; family Leiothrichidae; genus Trochalopteron; species Trochalopteron elliotii. The sequence goes on from JANPWX010017760.1 coordinate 50,838, forward strand.
AGGTGGGCAGCTACACACTGCACCCGTTGTGACAGGGCTTATTTTCTTTTTTGTATCTTGTCACTGCAGCAGCCACGCAGAGTCCCGGCTCCCCACGCCGCGGGTCTGTGACTCATTTGTGCCTCCCCTGCTGCTGTCTGCTCTGTCTGTGTCTCCAGCAGAACCCTCCTGATCTGACAGGGACCCCAAAATGGGGCTGGTCCTGCTTGCCCCTGCCTACTGCTGCCATCACCCTCAGAGTGGGGCTGTGGGAACAGATCCCACATGATTTTTGCCTCCAACACCCCTCTTGGAGCATAGGATCATAGAATCATGGAATGGTTTGGGTTAGAACAGACTTTAAAGAAAACCTCATTTCAGCCCCCTGCCATGGGCAGGGACACCTTCTGCTATCCCAGGTTGCTCCAAGCCCTGCCCAACCAGGCCTTGGACACTTGCATGGATGGGGCAGCCACAGCTTCTCTGGGCAACTTGTGCCAGGGCCTCACTATTCTCACAGGGATGAATTTCCTCCCAGTATCCAAACTAACCCTTCCCTCTATCACTCTTGAAGACTTTCCTCCTTGCCCTGTCACTCCATGCCCTTGTCCAAAGTCCTTCTCCATCTTGCATCCCACAGAGTTTCTCTGCAAGGGGTGAGTTGCCTGGCCTGACTTTGCCACTTCATCCCACTCAAGCCACCTCCCCAGATGCAGGGCACTTCCCTTCTCTCAGTCCCCTCCTTTGTTGTTTTGGGATACCTGCATCTCCCAAAGGGCACCATCTCCCCTGTGGAGAGCCCAAACCCTTCCCTGCATCACTTAATCCTCTACAGCTGGACTGTCACATCCCGAGGACAACAGCAGTAGCGAGGACATTGTGGCAAGGCTCTGCTCCAGAGCATCCTTCCCTTGGGAGACCCTCCCGGCTCCCAAACCTCCCCAGCGCCTCGCAGCCCGGGCGCTGCTCCTTTCGCTGCAGCGAGACGCCGCAGCTGCCAGAGCAAACACGTCTGCTCCGCACGCCGCTCCCTCCTCGCCTGCGCGCCGCGGGCACCCGCCCTGCCATCTGCGCCCAGAGCACCCCCGGCACGGCCACCCATCGCCCCCGGCACCGGGAGATGCCACTGTCCCCTCCCCGAGCACGCTTGTCCCCGCCGCACGCTCCCTTCTGCTGCAGTGCACGGCTCGCAGCGTCTGGCTCGCTGCCACGTGCTGGCGGTGGGTGACAGTCCCCCAGGAGGACACGGGGAACAGGGAGGCTCCGTGCACAGCCAGGGATGCTGGCAGGGTGTGCCTGCACCCTACGCAGCCCCCCAACCTTGTGTTTCAGCGATCTTTGCCTCCAACCCCCCAGTTCCTCCACCTCCCCCGCTCGGGTCCGAGCGAGACCACCCAGGACGCGGATCCTCCCCCCGGTGCCAGACGGGATGAGGGGCATTGGCGTGTCGCAGCCATGCCTTCGCCTGTGCCGTATCTCCGCGCTTTCCCGGAGTTGCGCTGTCTCCACGCCTCCTGCACAAAGCACCCAGCGCGGGATCCGGGGGGATGCTCCGGGCTGTCCCGTCTGCCCCCGGCAATTCCCGCGCGTACATCAGCGTGACCACGGCTGGAGTCACCCCGAGTTCTGGCTGCCCCTGGAAATTTCCAGGGCTGGAGGCTCGCTGCCAGCTCCCCCCTTCCCCAGGGGCCGCGGGCCGAGCTCGTGCTCCGAGTCACGCTCCGCCACGCGTGGTGGCACGCAGCGCGGACAGGGATGCTGAGGACACGCCAGCCTGGCCTCTGCGGCCCCGGGAGCTGCAGGGATGTGGGATCATCCCTCGGTGATGCGGCACAGGGAATGTGGGGGTCCCGGGTCCCCTCTTTCAGACCTCTTTCTCTGGCCTCAGCACCAGGGGGACAGGAGGTTCCTTCTGCGAGAATTTAGGGGCGCACAGGAACGCCTCCTGCAAGGAGCCGGGGGAAGGTGTCCCCGGCACCAATCTTGTGAGGGGTTTTGGGAGGAGAGGGGTGTCCCTGGCATCCCTCCTGAGAGAGGCAGGAGTGGGATCCCTCTTGCAAGGAATTGGAGGTGCTTTGGCATCCCTGCTGCACAGAGCTGGGGCGGGGGAGTCACCGTCAAGAGGCCGGGGGAACCCTCCCGCAAAAGGCTGGGGTGCATGGGGGTCCCTCTCACAAGGAATAAGGGGATCCCGCCCGCAGGCACAGGGCGGGAGGTGTTGGAGCATCTGCCCTGCCAGAAGCCGGGATACCGGGGATGCAGAAACGGGATGCTGTGGGTACCGGCTGCCCGGGGTCCCCCCGTTCTCCCCGGCACTGCCACCCGGGGACCCCCTTTCTCCCCGCGCCCCACACTCACTGTCGGAAGAGCCGTTCCATGTCGCGGAGCTGCCGCCGGGAGC
>JANPWX010017760.1:57789-70825 GCA_024734555.1 Trochalopteron elliotii
GCCATGGTCAGGATGTGAACCCTGCTCTGGAGAGCCAGGAGAGGGCTGGTGCAAAGCTCTGAACAGCCATGTTGGCATTTTTCTCTTGTCCTCTGCACCACCACAGAGCATTTGCCAGCTACACACAAACACCAATGCACTTCAGAGACTGTGTCCCTACACAAACTTGGACATTCCCTTCTACATATGCACTGGCCCACCCAGATCCCTGCATTATGACAAACATCCAAAAATCTGTGATGGGGCCAGGGCCACAGCTAATGATGGCTGCAGACCCCCAGCTCCACTGTCACTGCTGTCACCCCACATTGTGACAGTTCTGGCTTCTTTTTCTCCACCAAGGTTGGGATTAATACACGAGAGACACAGTTTGTGTTTGGATTTGGATGTTTATTATTTCTTATCTATTTACAGACTCATGAAGTCCATGAGTTAGTTAGCAAGTTAGAGAAATGAGGTAAAATGGAGAGCTTCTAACTCTTTCCAAGGTTATTTAAGTGCTAATCACCCAATAATGAGGTGACACCTATATTATTTATATTTCTGACCCAATAATGACCACCCAAGGCCTGCAATGTGGACCTTTTTCACCCAGTTACAGTAAACCACCCCAACCCATGAAGAAGAAGGAAGAAGAAGGTGAAAAAGGACTCAGACAATGCCCAAAGTCCTCCATCTTGCCCCATACGTTATTATATACTAAAATCCCAAATTCTAAGTTTTTCACCCTGTGAGATCACACAATACCATTCAAACTAACACCCACAACCCCGGTGCTATCACTCTCTCCACAGCCTCAAATCAAATGTGTTGCTTGCTTGAAGGTCAGCACATTTTAGCACAGAAAGCCTGAAATTTTCAGCCTCCAGGGCTCCAACAGCACGTCTCTGCCCATCCCACTCCTAAGTGGCACCCCCAGCACTGGGATCTTCCTCTCCCCATGGCAGTGTGTGGAACAGCACGGGCAGTACCTCCCACCCACCCATCAGCTGGCTGTGAGTCACTGCCTGGCCCCCGCAGCCAGCCGGCCCCGCTGCCACGCTGCTGGCTGCCACCATCGCTGTACAGAATGTACAATTCCTGCAGTCCCTCCATCTGCTGCTGCCACCACCTGCGAGTTCTTCCCTTTTCCAGCCTCGCGGAAATCAAAGAGGGATTTGGCACAGGAGGATGAAGAGTGTTTCTTCCCGTGTCCTGTGCAACAAGCTGCCCCTACTTCTGCACACAGAACCCTAGAACTGGTTCTGCATTACCTGCACAGCCAGCATCCCCAGCTCGGCAAGTCGGGAAAAGGAAGGAATGCTTGCATGTTGCTGTTCCCTCTAATTGGCAATTAATGCAGCCATTAGCAGGCACAGCACTTGGTGGCTGGAAGTGCTGTGCAAACATCAGCTCATTAACCAGCAGCAGCCTGGTGGGGGCTGTGGGTTCCCGGGATCAGAGGCAGCACAGGCAGCCCTGGCTCAGGAGGGGCCATCCCACCCTCGGGGCAGCGAGGAGCAGCTCCAGGCTTGGCTCTCACTGTGATGCTGAGAAACACCCTGTGCCCTCAGTGCTCTTGGCAAACCCACACCTCGCTGCTCTCCATGAGGACTCACCCTCTGGGAGGCTTCACCCACCTGCACTGGTGTCCTGGGAGCATCCTCTGGGCTCTCCAGTGTTTGTTGGGAAGCATCCCTCAGCACCTGGCAGGGCGTTTGGGCTTGGCTGTGTGGAGAGACAAAATGTTGTGGGACCCCATGATGGATGAAGGTGACCCAAAGAGCTTGTGGAGAGCAGCACCCTGGGCACCCACTGATGACTACCATGGTGTGGGTGGGAACACTTGCTTAGATACAAGAGCCTGAGTTACACACCTACTGGCATGAGCTCCCCAACATCCCCATTTCAGTCCCTGTGTCATGGATTCAAAGCTGAGCTCTGTCCTGATACTCTCAAAAGTGCCTGAGTTACACATCTACTGGTATGAGCTCCTCTAAACCCCCATTTCAGTCCCTGTGTCATGGATTCAGAGCTGAGCTCCATCCTGGTACTCTCACATGTGCCTTATGCTCTGGGGAGAACCCTAAACACCATCAGCTGCTGGGGACACACAGAGTGGCATCTGTGAAGCTTTGGGTTATTGTCAGGATGTACCTTAACTCTTCAGCTGCTGTTTTCAGGGCCTGATCTCTCTCCTCCACAAGGCTGGACATCTCAGATAGCTTCTCCCTGAGCTGGTTCACTTCCTGCTCCCGGAGTTTCAGTTGCCTCTGGCTGTGCTCCAGCTCCACCTTCTGCTCTTCACTCAGCTCCCCTAAGCACAGAACAGCCTCGTGGGATGCTGGCTGACTCACCACCAGCCAGTCCTGGTGGGATCTGCAGCTGGTGCTCCCTCATGGAAGCAACAGTGGGGCTCATCCCTGCAGAGCCCTGCCCTGCCCTCAGATCCTGGGCCATGCCAACAGGACATCCTGGTTTACTAAATCCCAGTCTCTTTGTGGAGGTATAAACCAGGGTGATTCCTTGCTGTGGCAATTTCCCTTCAGATTGAAGGAGGACAGGTCACCAGCATTTTCTGACTTGCATCTTTTGACTCCACACATTCCTCATGGGCTCTGTCCTCATGTTCACAGCCCAGCCCATGGAGGAATCCCAGGCAAGGCTCTCCCAGTCCACTGGCTTGGAACATCCTCAGCTCCAAGAAGTTCACCAGTGTGACTCTGAGCTCTGTTTTGTTTACCTGCTCTCCCCCTGATTACTCTGTTCTCTCAATGTCACTGGCTGATCCTTGGCTATTATTTAGCCAAGGATGGGGAGAAATTCACCTTCCCAAAGGGAACTGACTGCCTGCTTTGCCCCCAGCAGGACAAAGCACTGCCTCAGAATGGTGACATCAATTTCCTGTGATCTGTGTGTGCCCACTACACTGTCACTGCTTGCAGGAGGATGGGGACAATGGCAGCCACAGAGTGCACATCACTCACCTCTCATGTCTGACATCCTGGCTCTGGTTTCTGACAGCTCCCTGCTGAGCCTGCTGATCACTGCCTTCCTCTCCAGGAGCGTGCTCTGTGCCACTGCCAGCTCCTCCTGCAGCTTCCTGGGAAAGATCAGTGCAGATCTCAGAGCCATTGGGAGACCTCATTGCAGGGAGCCCATGCCCACCTTCCTGCATTCCCCATTCACAGAATTCACAGAATCACCAGGTTGGAAGAGACCTTCAAGATCATTGAGTCCAACCCAGCCCTAACACCTCAACTAGATCATGGCACTGAGTGCCACATCCAGTGTCTTTTTAAACACATCCAGGGATGGTGACCCCACCACCTCTCCGGGCATACCATTCCAGTACTTTATCAGTCTTCCCATGAAAAACTTTTCCCTAATATCCAATCTATATTTCCCTCGGCACAGCTTAAGACTGTGTCCTCTCATTCTGTCAGCTGCTGCCTGGAGAAAGTTAATACACACATTCCTTTTTCACCTGCCTTTTAGTCCCCTGGGGTCACCTGGTGGTGTGGCCACACCACTTGCTCTTGCCTGGAGCCATCCAGATGGGATGGCAGATCCTCACATGCTATTTGGCATCACCTTGATGCTCTCTGCCCTTTGGATCACTTCAGCCTAGCAAAGGGACTCGAGCCCTATCCCAGACTAAAAAGATCTTGGGACAAGTGGTGTTGGACTTCCTTAGGCTCTCCCAAGCCCTTCTCCAAGCTTCTGTGACCACCATCAGTGAGTGCTGCTCACCCCAGACAAACATGAGACTGCATGGCAGGACAAATCCCCAGCCAAGCTCCCGATGCTGACCTGTGGGCATCACACTGAAGTCCTACAGAAAACAAACAAAAAGGGCCAGTTACTTCTTTGTAACACTTACATGCTTCTTGCTTCTGCTACACAAATAATTTCCTTCATGTGGCAACTCTGAGGGCTGAGGACTGTCTCTCTGGGAAACCCATGTCCCTGAGAGCCCAGTTCCAAGGCCAACTGGACAATTCTTGACATCCAGCCTTGCTTGGGATTGCTTCTGTCTCAGAACAGCCCAAAGCACACCAGTCTTGTAATTTTAGAAGGCAAAGAGCCCTTCTCCAGTGGCAAAGCCCTGTCTGTTCTCCAAAACCTCCAAACAATGAAACAGCTTCTGCAGGCTCTCACAGAACTTGTCCTGCAGGTGGAATAACCTTCATTCAACATTCTCCCAATATTTCCTATAGCAGCAAATTCACTGTTCCATCTCCACACACATTTCATGCTAACCCAGGCAGTTCCTGGTACAGATGCATCCCATACAACCCTCACCTACCTTCCATCTTTTCCACAAGTGCTGCCTTTTCCTCCTCCAGCACCTTCTGCTGCTGAGTGGCCTCTAGCAGCCTGTCCTCTAAAGCCAAAATGGTCAGGGAATGCTGCTTGCTTTGCTCCCTATATCCTGCTACTTCTTCTTGCAGTCTCTGCCTCTGTAACTCATTTTCCTCCTGGACAGCCCTGAGCTGTTGGTCCTGCTGAAGCACCTGCTGCTGTAACACTGCCTAGGAAACAAGATGTGGGAGCTCAGTTGGAAGTGCTGGGGGTTTCTTTTGGGATCACCATGGGCATCATCTCTCCTGGATGGTGATCACAAGAATGGAGGGAAGGGAAGGATTTCAGGGATGGGGGAAGCCTTCTTCTCCAGCACTGCATCCTCCACTGCACGGGTCGGTGCAAGTACCTCTTGTGCAGTGATTTCCTTCAGCTCGTGCAAAGCTTCTCTCAGTTTTCCCTCTGTCAGCTCCTGCTCCTCTGCCTTCTTTGCTGTTGCCTACCAGAGGAAATTAGCAGTAATTGGCTTAGCCAGGAATCCACCTTTCTTTCTGCAGAGCTCCTCTCTGTGTATGTGGGGAGGGGGAACCCCTCTGTCCCCTGATTTGAGCCCCTGGAGCACACTTTCCCTTTTCTTCATTCCAAGAGTGAGCTGTTCTGCTTCACCTCCCCTGCTCACCTCAGCCATGCTTCTTAGGTGGCTTTCCAATTCTTGAATCTTCTTCTGTTCTTCCTCCACAGATTTCTTGCACTTGTCCTTCTCCTCACTGACAGCACTTTCCAGAATCTGTGAATCAACAGCCAACAGATTCACTTCAGGAAAAAAAGACCTCATTTCTAAGGAGGAAAGCAGCAGGAAGGGTCATTGGTCTGCAGCAGGGGTGGGTGATGGGAGAAATCTTGGCAGGGTATGAGGTAAATCAGTGAAAGAGAGGATGGGAGCACCTGGGGAGGAGTATGGCTGAGAGACTGGGTAGGAGTTGCTTGGCTGCTCCTTGCCTGAATCCTTAGAAAACTGAATACCAGGAAAGCACCATTCCCAAGGTGCCAGACACAGAAGCAGACTGGAAACTGTCCTACAAGGCCACCATGATCACAACACACACATGGCAAAAGACCCATTCACACCCTGACTGACACTGCATCTCACACCAGAGCCACTGGCCTGGGCTTCCCTGGGACTGAGGGGGACTACTGCCCCCTCCTCCACAGGGGTTAGCCTTTTCCAGCCAAAAATGGGCCAAGGGGAGCCCAGCATGGGGAGGGAGGGAGAGCAGGTTTGAGAGGAAGCAATGCAATGTTTCCTCAAGCTCCTGGATCATGATGCTCCTTGCTTTCCCCTTTCTCCCAGTGCCTGACTGGCAGCTGTGCATCCTGATGTTACCTGCAGCTGCTTCCCAGTTCCACCATGGATACTTTTGGGAGTTTACACCACTTGGATCCATGTGGGAGGATATCCAGTCCTTTGGGACTGCACTCAGTTTGGAGCTACTGGTTCCTCCTCTTGTTATCCAACACTCTTACAGACCTCCATTTTTCCTGCGTAACATTTTTTTTTTCTGAAAAATCAACCATGTTACTGTACCTGTTTGCTCTCCTTGTCCTTTTCCAGGATAATTTGCTGGATTTTTATCTGTAAGTCTTGCTCATGTTTTGCTTCCAGCTCCTTTGTGTGCTCCTGCAGCAGCTCTGCCTGCAGCTCCTGGAGTTTCTCTAATTGCTCCTACAGGGAGACACGGAGGTATTAAAGGAAGTGTGTCAGCAGCAGGGCAAGAAAGAAACCCTCCTGTGTACATTCACTCACAAAAAATTCACAAAAGAGATCTCCATCCTTGCTGCATTAGGGATCTGGGCACACTGACAGTGGGTTCTGTCTTCCTTACCTTACATTTCCTGTAGACTCAGGGATCTCAGCTACTGCACATCCCCAGTCCAGGTGCCACACTGGCTTGCTTGGGACTGCCATCATATTTACCCACAGAAAGAGTCCAAATCCACCTAGTTTATGTGCACAAATATTTCTGTACCTGCAGCATCTGATTCCTCTGTGCCATCTCCTGACTCTTTTCCAAGAAGCTCCTGAGAGTGCCCAACAGCCCTGCAAAAGTCAATGGAGCCTCACTGTGCAGGGTGCTCACACACCATATTATGGATATCTGGGAAAACTTCTCCATGAAAACAATGGTCAGGTATTGCAATAGGCCACCAGCTCTGGAAGTGTTCAAAAAGTGTGAGGCTGTGGCACTTGGGAACAGTCCTGGCTTAATGGTTGGACTCAGTGACCTTGGAGGTATTTTCCAGCCTTAAAATTTCCACTATTCTGTGATTTTCTCCCCAAAGAGCAGCTCATGCTGGACTTTCTCCTCTACACCTGGTTTGCCAGGACATCCCACATTCCCAGGGATGCCCATGAGGACACAGACCTTTGTCAGAGGTGTGCAGATCCATCCCTGCACTGTCCAGGAGCTGCTCTGCACCCTCCAGCCAGGCCAGGGGACCATGTGCCATGTCCAGCACTGCTGTCCTGATGGCTGAGACAGAGGGATCCAGGCACAACACCTCCAGCTGTCCAAGCTCCCCTTGCAGGCTGGTGCTGCTGCAGGGGCTCCTCAGGCAAGCCTGAACAAATGGAACCAGGCTGGAACAAGCCAGTCTCCAGTGTCAGTGGCCTTCAGGGACTGGCAAATGACACAACATTTCTGAACATCTCAGGCCAGGTTGGATGGGGCCTGGAGCAACCTGGTCCAGTGGAAGGTGTCTCTGTCCATGGCAGGGGGTGGAACAGGATGGGCTTTATGGAGAATCTGTGACAAACTCCTGGGAACAACCACATGAACACTTAGGGATGATGCTTTGGTTCAGGGTTGTATCTTTACTCTGACCTTTCCTCAGGCCAACAAAACACCCTGTGCCACTATCTGTCAGCTGCCACTTGGTCCTCAGTATTTGAAGGGCTGACCTGGAGCTTCTGCAGGGAATTCTTGAACACCTCGATGTCTGCAGACACCTCCTTCTCCTTCGTGAGCCTGGAGCTTAATTCCTTCTGCAGACTCTTCTCTCTCTCACGACTTTGTTGGTTCTCATCAGAGATTTGCCTGACCTTCTCTATCACCTGGCAAAAGTGGGTGAAGAAAGAGGAGGATAAGGCTCATACTATTTTCCAGCTGAGGGGCCAGGGATGGTCTCAGAGAGCAACAGCTGAGACTTGCTGCAAACTGGCAGCCACTTCTGACTCCTGGGCTTGTTGTAAACCACTGACTCCCTCCAAGCTTTGGGAGGCAAAAAGGACTGTGTCCCTTTCACATCATGGAGCAGTGGCATTGACCTGGGACAGCCACAACACAAATCCTCATCTGGAGAAGCCTGGATGCTGCAGCCCTACTGCACATGGAGCTGGCACCACGGCTGTTCTGCAGCAGCTGCCTTGAGCCACTCGGGGCTTTGCAGGCTCCAAACATCTCTGTCAGCTGATGTCCAAACTCACCTGCTGCTCTGTCACAGATTTCCCTGTGCTGCCAGCTGCTGATGGAGAACAGGCTTGCATCACTCGGGTCTTGAAGGACTCCAGCTGCAGCAGGGATCAACAGATGGAAACAAACACCACCAATCACTGATAGCCACTCTGCTGATCACTGATGATCAATATCTAGTTAATAGTATGATGTTATCTGCAAAGGGCTTTCCCTGCCCAGAGCAGCATTACCCAGGCACTGAGGAAGGTTGCTGTGACTCCTGGACAGCATAACTAAGATTACAGATTCCTTTTCTGTATCCTATTAAACTGCTCCATTGCCCATGCTGCCCACACAAATTCTTTTATACTTCACCCAACTACAAGGTAAGTCCTGTGCCAGGGTTTGCTGCTCAGGACTCTGGGTTTCTGTTTCCACAGCACATCCTTCCCCATGGGAAGCTGTATCCCTGTGCTGCCCATGGCCCCAGTGGTGATGTTCCCATCCCTGCCACTCCCTACCTGCTCCCCAGCTCTCTGCAGGTCAGAGTGCAGCCGGCGCTCCCTGCGCCCCATCTCCCGCAGCTGCTCTGCCTGCTGGGAACAGGCTGCCTTCAGCTCCTCCTCTACCTGAAACGAGAGCTTTGGCATTCAGAGTGACATCCAAAACCATGCCAGGGGCATTTCAGCCACTGTTCCCGTCAGGCAAGTCCAAATGTGCCTTTGGAATATCAGGAGGCAGACAGCAATCCTGTTGCAGGGAGTGGGGTTGCAGCATTGATGCTTCACGGCACTTTTTGTCTGGGTTTGGTCCTTGGGATATTGTCCATCTTGACATCCACATCAGGGCACTCTGCCATCTAATTTTTCATTTTGTCCATCCTTGACTTGACACCCACATCCTTGACACCCTCACAGGGCACTCTGCCATCTATTTTTCTTCCTCCATCAGGGCCTGTGGTAGAGCTCAGGACAGCTGGATGCCCTGCCCATCCAGTTTGTGCTCTCAGGGATTGCTGGTCCCTGTCCCACCCCTCTGGGATGATGGGACTTGCCCTCCCTGTGTCCCCTGCAGCCAATGGCCTACCTTGGCTTTCTCAGCCAGTTGCTTTTGGGCACTCTGATGCTTCTGGATCTCCCCCTGCAGCCCCTGCAGGTCCTGCTCCAGCTCCTCGATGCGCTGTAAGAGCCCGGGGAGGGTGGGGGTCTCACCAGGGCAGTGGGGCATTGCCCCCCTGGATGACCTCCAGCAAGATTTTCTTCCCATCTAATTCACTTTGTTTACCCTGAAATTCTCTTCTAACCTGCATTTACTGTGGTTATATCAGCTTACAAGTGGAATTCAATCTGATTTCTGATCACATCCCCCCCAAGCCCCCTCGCCCTCCCCTTCACACTGTAGCCCAGCATTACAGCTCCAACAGAATTTGATCTTATGCCCATTATGTGCCTTTCAGGACAGGAGCTGAGTTCCAAACAACTCCCTTACAATTCCCAGTTAATAATCATCCCTTAGCTGATGCCTTCCTGCAGCCACTGCTTACCCCAAATGACTTTTGACTCACATTTCTGCAGGAGATTAGCTCTTGCTCTCCGAGTCCACACTTTGTTTCTTCTTTAATTCTTGAGCACTAGAAGGAATGGCAACCAAGGAAAATAACCATCAGGGCAGTGATACCATCACTCCTGCTGTGAATGGGACACTGGCACAGGCTGCCCGGGGCAGTGGCTGAGTCACCATCCTTACAGGGATTTAAAAGACACTTGGGGATGTGGTTTAGTGGTGGCCTTGGTGGTGCTGGGGTAATGGCTGGACTCAGTGATCTCACAAGTCATTTCCAACCTCAGCAATTCTAGGATTCCCAGCCAATCCGTGTGATCTCCTGGCACACTGCAGCCAACACAGCCTCAGCCCTTATCATACTCCCAGTGCAGCTCTGCCAGTTGAGGAGCTGCACGTGCAGAGGAACAACCTGCTGCACAAGCCACTTCCTTTAAGGACAAATCCAGGCTGGGCCACAGGGAGCCCCACAGCACAGTGACAGGGTTTCCATGGCTCCTTGGCAGGAATATTTTGTGTGTACAAACAGCTACTGTGCTCACAGGAGTCCAGAGCACACAGTACCTGATGCACAGCAAGCAGGGAGATCCAGCTGGGGAAGAAGATCCTGATCCGTGGGCATTATGGCACGTCCTGACATTGTCATGGGACCATCACCACGATATCCCAGTGAGAAAACTGCCACCATCCTCTGACCTGCTTTCCCACCTTAATCCCCATGTCAGATGAGGAGTCATTAATTACTGAGCCCCTCATTAGTGCTGCCAACCTTGGCTGAAAGCACAGCCAGCTGATTGTCCTTTTCTCGGTTCTCCTTATTCAGTTTTTCAGTCTCTTGGTGGAGTTGCTGGATTTTCTGCTTTTTTTGCAGCAGTTCCCTTTGCATGTTGCTCACCAAACCTGAGGAAAACAGCTCTGGTCAGAGGTCACCGAGGTGTAACATTCAGACAGGATGTTGGGAAGAAAATCCTCCCTGTGAGGGTGGGCAGGCCCTGGCACAGGGTGCCCAGAGAAGCTGTGGCTGCTGCATCCCTGGAAATGTCCAAGGCCAGGCTGGATGGGGCTTGGAGCAGCCTGAGATAGTGGAAGGTGTCCCTGGCCATGGCAGGGGGTAGAATGAGGTGGTCTTTAAGATCCCTGCCCACCCAAACTATTCTGTGATTTGATGATTTCTACAATCTATTCTAATTTCTACAATCTTCTAGGAATAATTTGTTGCCTGTACAGTTTGGCTAGTGCTTGCTCCTTACCCAGAGCCAGTCCCCAACTGCTTCATGCCCTGACCCAGAGCTCCAGGGATACAATACCTGCAGTCAAAGCTTGATCCCTCTTCAACTTCTCACTTTCTCTCCTCAGCCTCCCGATCTCCAGGTCCCTTTCATGGAGGGAATGGCTGAAAACCTGGTTTGAGCCTTTCTGCAGGTCATTGATCTGCAAAACACAGATTTATCTGTGCTCCTCACCAGAACCTTCACTGACTGTTACAGTCTCTTCAGAGAGGGTCATCTGGCACTTCTGGTTTGGTGGGATTGCTCTTTAGCATCTTCAATTACCACCTTAAATGTGCTCTGAGTGTTCCTGCTGAAATCCTAATACCAGAGGCATTAGAGAGGGAGGGGAAGGGAAGGGAAGGGAAGGGAAGGGAAGGGAAGGGAAGGGAAGGATCTCCCTTATTTCCCTTGATTTCAGACACACAAACTGTTCCTGCCCAAACCTGGGTGTTACACCACAAACACACCTGTACCTGAGAAGTGTTTTCCCTGCTTGGTGCCTATGAAAGCCTCCAGTACCTGCTCCCTCAGGGATTTGATCTCCTCTGTTTGGGCTCCCAGCTCTCTGTTGAAGGTGAGCAGCTTCTGGGTCAGCTCAACCTCACTCCTCACTGCTGCCTGGGCCAGTTTCTTTGCCATGGCTGCAATCTCCTCCTGTAGGTCTCTTATCACCACATCCTTTCCCTTTAACTCTTCTTCCAAACCTGAAAGGTGACCCATTTCCTTCTCCAGCAGCTTCTCACCCTGCTGGCAGATTCAGGTGCCACTGGTCAGTCTGCAGCCACAGAAACTCCAACCCATGGCCATCAGCAAGGGAACTGCTGTCCCCAGCTTCCCACACCCTCCAGCCACCCACTGTCCCCACCCACCTGCTTTGGTGGCAGCCCCCACACCCTGCTGGGACACAGACATTTGGCAGGACTCACCTGCTCTGCCAAGGCCCAGGACAGGGATGGCATTCCTCACTCCCTCCCCAGCATTACCTTCTCCTGCAGGAGGAGATCCACCTTGTGAGTCCCCAGGGAAGGGGCTCCCCCCACACAGCTTGTACCATCACCAGAAAAACTGGCTGAGACTGGAAGAAAGCAAATTATCAGCATGAGAGGTGGCTGCAAGCAGCAGGAATGCTCCCTGCAGCATCCTATTCCCTTGTCCCAGAAATACTCCAAGGCAGTGGCCACTATTCAGGGCATGAGCTCACTTCACAACCAGCAGAGAAACCAAAAAAACAAGACACTTAGAGTGCAAAGAGTCTGCACAGAAGAGAGGGTTAATTCACCTCTGGGAACCAAAACAGCATCAAAGCAGCAGAGACACAGCAGAAGAGGCTGCCCTTATTTTTCAGCACTCCCCAGCCCCTCAGAAAGCTGTTTTTTTTGTCTTCCCACATGGGAATAGCTCTGCTCACTGCCATTAGGGCATGGGGATCCTTTGGGCTGTTCCCAAAAAGAGAAGTTTGTGATACCCTGGCTGTGTGTGTTCCTTCCCTTTGGCCTTGCTGCAGTTTTCCAGTTCAGCACTGGGGACTGCACGGTGCTGCCTCCACTCTGCACTCTGGCACCTCACTGCTGACTTCGTGTTGCTTATGACTGCTCAAAAACCCAACCCCACAGCAGGAAAACCACAGCACTGTGCACCAGGCCACAACATTCATGGCAAATGTCACATTCTCCAGCTGTGCTGCTCGCCCAAACCCTCACCTCTGCCCTGCTCTATCACATACTTTATTTTCAGAGGTGCATCAGATACAAATCTATTTTACAAATCTATTTTAAAGTGTCTTCACTCGAGGCAGCCACTTTTAAAGAGAAAAAAAACCCAAACCACTTCACACAGGAGTGGGGAATAGGTGCAGGAGTTAGTGCTGCAGATAAAGTCAGTCATGGCCCACCTGGGTCCCACACCAGGAAAAAGGAAGAGGAAATGTCCCTCTGCAAGGGCAACAGCATTTCCCTGGGGATGTCTCAGCTCCTTTCTTCCCTGACCCAAACACCACCCAGGACCACACACGGATTTTGATCAGCTCCAGAGGACAATGACTCACACCCAGTTGCTCAAAGCTTGTCACTTTTCTGCTCCAATCAACTCTGCTCAACACTGAGTGGCTCTGTGAGGACACCAGGACACAAATGGCTGGTTCTGGCACCATGGAGTACCTGGTCTCACAGCAGAGGTCCTGCTGAAGGTGTGCAGAGAGGTGGCACTGGCCGTGCTCCTGTCCCAGGCACTCGCAGGTCGCCTTGGCAGCACCAGATGGGGCCCATGGCTGGGGGCTCTGGGGGCTCCCCTGCCCAGGGGGTTGGGGGGAAGCTGCCACTGCAGTGAGGGGAGGCACAGAGGAGATGCAGGAGTGCAGGCTTTGGGCTCTGCAACCACCTGGAGCTGCCCACTCCACCCCACGCGACGTTTCAAGGGGGGACAGGACATCTACGGTGGGAAAACACCATGTTATCTGCAAGATTTTAGGAA
>JANPWX010017765.1:0-26852 GCA_024734555.1 Trochalopteron elliotii
TCGGTACAGCCCGGTGCCTGTGTTAGGCCTGGGTACGTGCAGGTGCGGAGCGTGTCCACGCGCGGGTGTGGCGGTGCCGGGGCTCGCGTGGGGCGGGGGCGATCGTGTCCTGGGTGTGCGTGGCTGCGCCTGGATCTCCCGTGGTTGTATGCCCGGTGCTGTGTCCACCTGCACGCTCCTCTGTGCCTGGCACACCCACGCGTGCTTTGTTCTGAGAGGCGAAGGGGGCTTCCCGGGCCGCCCTATGGCTCTGCATCGCTCCAGCCCAGCCCCTGGGGCAGCACTAATTCTTGGGGACACCCCATCCCAAAATCTATCCCATGGTGAGTACCCACTATGGGGCCCCGCGGCTGACACTGGGATGGCACCACAGCAGGGACACCACAGCCTCTCGCCTTTCCCTCCAGCACAGGTTGTTCAGTTTGTCCCACGCTGCTTCAACTCCCCCAGATGGGTTTGGCCCCTTGCCTCCATCCTCCTCATCGTGCCCATAAATTCATTCCCGATCCCATTCCCAACCTGCCAAGCCCTCGCGGGACACGCAGTGGCTCCCAGCCCGTGCTTGGAGATAC
The DNA here is from genome assembly GCA_024734555.1 of Trochalopteron elliotii. Lineage (NCBI taxonomy): Eukaryota > Metazoa > Chordata > Aves > Passeriformes > Leiothrichidae > Trochalopteron > Trochalopteron elliotii. Next base: position 573 of record JANPWX010017765.1, read on the forward strand.
GGACTGAACTTTGGTCCCTGAGCAATTAAGGTGCCTGAAACTGCACTTCATTAATGGTTGTTCTGCAATAAAACCCATCAAACTGCCCTTATTTGCAATATAAAACTGCAATTTGTTTTAATTTATGTTTTTCAATCCCTGCCGGGTGGTTCCCAAGATCTGCCAGGCATCTGTCACTGGAACCAGCCACTGGGAGCAGGGTGGCCCTGGGTGCTGGTCCCTGGGTGAAGGGGGGACATGGGGTGGGGTGTGGGTGGGCTTGTCCCAGGTCTGGAGAGGGGGTTCCCATTCCTTCCCATTCCCCATGGACCCTGCGCTGTGTCCCCCAAGAAGGGAGGGCAGGGATGCTCTCATGGTTCCAGGGAACAGCATCCCTGTGCCATGGGAGGTTGACGGGTGCCCCCTGAGCTGCCACTGAGGCAAAATCCTGAACAAGAGTGGGATGGGTGGGAGCAGAGAGGGACCCAAGCTGTTTTCCTGGGGCAGCATCACCCGTGGGAGCTGGGAATCTGGCTCAGCTCAGCTCCGTGTGTGCCAGCACACATGTGCACGTCCCTGCGGAGCAGCATCGGACACAGCAGCGGCCCCTGGACATCCCGAGCGATTTGTACTTCCCTAAAGCAGCACAGGGTCCCTGTGGGATCAGCCAGCCCTGAGCCCCCATTTCTAATTACAGTAATTGTGGCTCTGGCGTCCTCCGGGGCTGGTTGTTCTCCTTGGCTCCAAATCCGGCGGGAGGAATCTGGGCCATGGGGCAGGATGGGAAGGGCTCTGAGCCACCCGGGATTCCCAGTGGATCCTGTGATGGGAACGCTGCCGCTGAACGCTCCCAAAGCCCGCAGGGCCCTTTGCCGGCTCCCGGTGTCCCCTGCCGGCAGAGCAGGGTCGGGGTCCCTCGTGCTGGTACCTGGCCGTTCACAGTACTTGGAGCTTTCCAGAGAATTCTCCTTGCTCTCGGCAGGTTTGTGATGGGAAACTGCTCTGGTGCTGCTCGGTCAGAGCCCGGCTCCTGCTGGAGTCAGAGTTTGGGATGTTCGGAGCTGCCGAGCAGCTGCAGAAAATTCCCCCATTCCCTGGAGATGGGCACGGGCGAGCCCCGGGGCTGTGTCACAGGAGCGTGGCAGGGCAGGGGCAGCTTCCCTGGTGTCCCCCACCCCATGTCACAGCGACTCTCGGGTGGCTCTGCACATTTCCCAAGCCCCCCGGCTCCCACTCGGACATGGAGAAGCCACCAGAGCCCTTTTCCTGACCCTGGGTGACATTCCCGAGGGGATCCCTCATCCCACCCCGAGGACACACACGGACACAGCCACCGCTCTGGCACAGGAGCCAGGAAAAAGCAGCCGGAGCTACCGATCCCGTGCCGCACCTGGAGGGAATTAGGCCGTCTGTTCACCTCCCTGCAAACCTTTTGTAGAGCGAATTCCTGCGGTTTCCCATCGCAATTGCTGCAAATTATACGAGCGCCGCGTTTCGTTCCGATGGGAACGTGCCCTTGGCATGTGCCACTCCGAGCTGCAGCCACGCCTGGCCTCGGGGGACCCTTCCAGAGCCCCCCCGCATCTTTCCTTCTTTTTTCCCTTATCCTGTGGGATGTGGGGGGCCACGTCCGCGGCAGAGCTGGGGAGCGCTCCGCTTGGGATGGGGAGCAGATGTGTGCGCACAGCTGGATGCGTGCCCAGATGTGCAGGCGGGAGGGGATGCCGGGGGTGACGGGCTGCCCTCGAGGGGCTTTTCAGGTGCCCCCATCACGCCGGGGACCCCAGCTCGGGTGCCAGCCCTGCCGCGGGATGTGCAGTCACGGATGTATATACACACACGCACGTAAAGGCACGGCGCACACCCATCTCCGTGCCTTTCCACGCATGGATCTACATTGACGCGTGTCCTCGTGCATTTCCGCACCTCCCTGGCCGTGCTCAGCCCTCCGGGGGTGCCCCCCAACCACGGGGACGCCCCTTTACCCTCCACCACCAGTGAGTCCAGACCTCCAAGGCGGCCGGAGCGTCCCCGCTCCGCCGCGCGGACACGTCACTTCCCGCGGCGGCGGCGGAAGCCGGAAGTGCCGCTGTGGCCGGTGCCGGCTCGGGGCGGGCCCGGTGGGACCATGGCGGGCACGGCCGGCTGAGGGGGACCGGGGGGCACCGGGCGCTCCGAGCCGGCCGTGGGGCTCGGGGAGCGGCCACAAACCGGGTCCCCCGGGGCGGGGATCCTCCGCCGCGGGCCATGGCGGCGGCGGCGGCGGCGGGTTCCAACTGGGGCCTGATCATGAACGTGGTGAACAGCATCGTGGGCGTGAGCGTGCTCACCGTGCCCTTCTGCTTCCGACAGGTGAGGGGCCGCCCGCCTGGGCGCTGTGTCCGAGCGGGGTCCTGCCGGTGTCCCCGGGCTGGGGCGGGGGTGTCGGTCCGTGCCCCGGCAGCCTAAAGCCCCTGCGAGCTCCTCCACAGCCGGGGGAGCCCCTGCGAGCTCCTCCTTCGGGTCCGAATTTGGGGGGTGGTTCCCCGGTTGGAAAGGAAAGTCAGCAAAGGAAATGCTTAAGACGCAGATCGGGCATCTCGTGTTCCAAACACGGCGTTTCTCTTAGTCGTCAGGCCTCCACCTCAAGGCTTCTGCACCAGACTCTGGGTTTTTCCCTGTCCTGTGGTCTCCAACTGATCCTTTCTGCCTGTCTTGTAAGGAGAAGGGAAAAATGAAATCAAAGGATTTAACCATACCATAAAAGTGAGTTGACCTGGAGGCTTTTCCAGCTGTGCCCTCACAGCCCTCCCTGGGATCTGGGCCTGTTCCAAGTCACCTGCTTGGTGTCCCGTGGTTCCCAGCCCTGTGAACAGGGAAGGCAGCGAGGCAGGAGCTGGGTTTGTGCTGCCAGATGGTTGTTGATAAACAAGTCTGCAGCAGAGGTGGCACCTCGGGGTCTGTCTGTGCTCCCTGAACCTGCTGGGAGCTGTGGAGGGATGAGCCAGGATGGGAATTCTGCTCCACAAGCTGCTCCCAGTTCACTCCTCGGTGCTTGCACTGGGAGCTGTGGGAAGCAGGTGTGTGTTCCACGTGTCCTTGTGCTGTGGAGTTGGTAGGAAGGGGACAGAACTTCCTGAAAGAGGGAAAAATGTGGCTGGGACATGTGGGGGATGCTGAGGGAGGCTGGGTGGGCTGTGAGGGGGGTCTGACCCCCCATCTCCTGCTGGTCTCTGCCCGCTGTGCTCCGTTGCAGTGTGGGATCCTCCTGGGAGCCGTGCTGCTGCTCTTCTGCTCGTGGATGACTCACCAGTCCTGCATGTTCCTGGTGAAGTCGGCCAACCTCAGCAAGCGCAGGACCTACCCCGGCCTCGGTGAGATCCCAGCTCTGGGGCTGCCTCCCAGCCCTGCTGCTCCCCTGACAGCCCTGTGACCTTGGCCTCCCAGCTCACATTTCCTCGCTGGTGCTGTTGGAACAGCCAATGTTTTCTTGCTGCAGTTCCCAGTTTTCCCTTGTTCTGCCTCAGCCTCTCCCCGGGGCAGTGCTGGGGTTGGATCCTGCTCCCCACAGCCCTGTTAATGGGTGCTGAGTTGTTTTGACTCCTCGGGGCAGGGGAGGAGATGATCCAAACCCCAGCTCCCGGGAGCCATCTGGGATGAATTGTGGCTCTGGGATGAATTAATTGTGGGTCTGGGCACGAGTTCCCCACCCAGCGCTGCCGGGACAGCGGGTCCTGCCAGCCTGGCACCGAGCTGGGCTGCCTGGATCCGAGCTGGGAGCTCCTTTATGGCTCAGCGGAGAGGAAACCGAGCGAGGTTCCAAAGGGCTGAGAAAATAAAAACATCTGGAAGATCCCTGGGTGGGTTTTGGCAGAGCTTGGCCACCCTCAGAGCTCAGCGCTGGCGCCGCGATTGGCCTCTTCTCGTGGCCTCTCTTGGGGTTCTGACTGACCTGGGGAGCAGGAGGAGGTGTTTGGGTTCCACTCCTTGCTGCTGGCATATGAAGCAGCAGGAAAAGTCGCCTTTTCCTCGTTCTGCCTTACTTTTCTGTGGGAGGAGGGAGCTGGTTGGCGCTGCCCCGGCACAAGGGCTCGCACCATCTGCTGGCAGATGGGTTTGCTCCTCCCTCGGAGCGCCCGAGGTGCTGCTCCCAGGAAGCACATCCCTGCTTCTGCCGACTTGTATCTGCTAGAAACAGGCAAGATGGAGAAGCTCCGTGGTCTGGGAGCTCGTTTTTGCTGCCAGAGGGAAGGGGGAGCCCCCGGCCCAGCTGCCGGTGCCGCCGCTCCCTGCCCCTCACAAGCCGCCTTTGTGCGCTGCTTCCCGGAGCACAGAGAGTCCCCTCCACCTTGGAGCGTGTCCCGGGAAGAAGGGATCCTCTGCACGCCCCGGAGCCAAGGGGCTGGAATACAGAGAGGGCCAGTAATGCTTCCCAGCTTCCTCCTGGCAGCCGGGGGCTGGCAGCGGCGCTCCCGGTGCCCTGGGAGAGGTGCCACGGGCCGGGAGCGCTCCCACGCCGCCTCCCAATGCTGCGGGGCCGGGCAGTTCCACACAGACGCCCTTTGTCCCCACAGGCTGGGCCCGGGGACATCTGCGGGCGCTCCTGGGAGGCTTTGGCAGCGCTGAGCTGCAGAGGAGAGCTGTGCACATTCCCTGCAGGCAAGGCAGCGCCTTCCGGAGGAACACCGGGGAGCCACGGCCCCGGCACAAAGGGTGTCCCGGGCCGGGGCTGGCGCTGGCTCGGCACCGCTGCGGGAAGGGGAAGGGCTGCAGGGAGATTTGTGGGTGAGGAGGGAAGTGGGAGGCAGTTCCCAGATGGATTTTTAACCAGGAGATGAGTGAATCCCTCCTCTTCAGAAGCACTCAGCACATGCTGGGGCTGTGCTGGGCAGCTCCTGGGGGGCAGCTCAGCCCTGCAGGGCAAGGGGCTGAAGCTCTGTCCCAGGAACCACACTGGGTTTAAAAGGCTTCTCCAGGTACTGAGCAAGCTCTGCCCAGTTTGGGGCATTCCGAGATCCCATTCCAAGGATTTGACTGTACCATTTATTTTACAGTCGTTACCTCCTGGAGGAGAGAAAGAATCCCATTTTCCCATTGTCCCCAGGTGGGGACACCTGCCCAGAGTGTTTGGAGGCTTGTTCTCATTGATCATCAATTCCAAACAGCCGGGGAGACGGGCAGGTTCCAGCATCACCTGGGGCTGTGTCCATATCCAGAGGCTGAAATGTGCTCTGGAAGGATCGGCAGCACCATTCCTCCATGCCCCCCACCCTGAGCTCAGCCTCTTACTGACCCATCTTCAGCAGGGATGTTTTCCTCTTGCTGGCTCCTCTTTCTCCTCCCAGACGTTGCTCTGTGGGCCTGCCCCCCCCAGGGCTGTTGCCTTTTCCCTGATGGTTGTGAATTCCCAGCGGAGGCCGGAGCAGAGTGGCCGCTCCCTGTGCCCGGGCACGGTGCCTGGTGGTGGCTGTCCCACTGCCCTGTCACTGATCCAGCAGCTATTTTGGGTGCTCCCCCACATCCCTGCTCCGGGCTGTGGGTCCCTGCCGTGCCTTTTGCTCATTCTGTGGGAGAACATCTCGTTTCCTGAATTTTTAGCTCGAGTGGAGTCCAAGGAAATCAAGAGTTGAAGCTAATATTTAAAATAGCAGAAGAAGCTTCCAGAAAGGATTTGAGTTTTGTTTTCTGGCGGGCGCTGGGAATGTTGGGCTGTGCCTTGAGGGAAGGCAGAGGGGACTCCAGGGTGGTGGGTTCATGCTGGACCTCACTGGCAGATTTGGGCACTGTGGTCTGGGTTTGGCACCGGAGCTCCTCATTCCCGTTCTGCCCAGTAAGAGCTAAAAATAGAAGTCAAGTTTTCTTGGCATTGTCTTTTTAAGAGAAAACCCAATGATTTGAGGACTACTGAGCATTTTCTGCTCCAACCCAAGGATGGGAGGGGGGAAAGCAAAGCCTTGGCAGCAGCCCTTTGGTGTGGGTTGGGAGCACTGGGTATTCTGGGAATGGGATTGAACGTTCTGGGCACCAGCTCAGCTCTCCCAGCCAGGGATGTCGGGCAGCCCAGTTCGAGGGGGAAGATAAAAATAAAAAGGGGACTTGGATTGGAATTCTGCACCACTTTAACTTTCGCCACACACAATCTTGTACAGGAATATTTTCTCTCCCATTGCCTTTAATGGCTGCCATGTGTGGCTGCTGCTTCACACCACTTCTGGTTTTAAATAGAAAAAAAAAAAGAACCTGCTTGCTGGCTTTCCCTCATCCCTGTTCCTGTCTTATGTGGTTTTCAGTTTCCAAAGGGAAAGGCTGAAAAAGAAAGTGGGAGGGTGAGGGAAACAGCCCCAAAATACCAGTGGTGGGTTCCTGCTGCACTGCCCTGTGTCACTGTTAGTGTCTAATTGTGAACTGACATCTTGCCCTGCTCTGGACCTTTCTTTGACTAACTTCCACTCTTTTTTTCCCTTTTATGCCAGCATTTCATGCCTATGGAAAAGCAGGAAAAATGCTGGTGGAAACAAGGTAAATCTGCTGCAGATTCAAAGTGTGAACAGTTTGAGTGCCTTTGGTGAAAACTTTTCTGAGCCTTGCTGTGCTCTCCTTGGTTCCCCTGCTGCCTCCTGGGATTCCACAGGAGACTGAGTGAGATGCCCTGAGCACAGAAGGTGGGGATGAGCTCCTCTCCTGCTCTGCTGTGAAATCACAGCCCTGTCACTCGTGGCAGCTTTCCAGGGGTGACATCCCTGCTGTTGAGTTAGTGGGAGGGAGCGTTTGCTTCCTTGGATCCTGGGATCTGCTCTGCTCCTGCCCTCTGTGCTCCCTTCCCTGCGAGGTGCCTTGAGGGGGAATCCTGCTTCCATCTCTGCTTCCTCCCATGACCCCAGTGCAGATGTCAGGTGATGGCACAATCCTCACAGGCCTGCTTTTTCCAGCAGGGATTCTTTTCCAGGCACGTTGAGCCCAAGGCCGGCAGTGGTGCTGGCTCCTCTGCTCTTCCCAGCTGCAAACTTCTGCACAGCACTAAAAATACACAGAATATTCCTCAGATGTTACTTGTCCATGCAGACAGAGGCTGTAATTGCCACAGGGATGTTCTATAATTGGAACTGGGAAGGAAGGTGGTACAGGAGTGGGAGGAGAAGCAGTTCATGGACAATCTTTTCATTAAAGTGTGGTCCATTGCGTGGAGAGATGTTGAAGAGCCCACTAGACATTGACACTCTCATGGCAGGGTCCTACTGTGGGTGTGGGGCTCTGAGAGCCTCGTGCTGATTCTTTTGAATTTTTCCAGGAGTTCAAGGAGTTCTTGTCATCTCCAAGATTAGTTTTCTTTGGGTTTTTTTCCCTGTGGCTCCCAACAGGAGTTAAACCCCTGCATGGATTGTGAGCAGAGCTGCATCTCCGAGTGTTTGGTGTGGATGGAGGTTCTCTGGTGGCTGTTTGATTGGGATGGAGTGCAGAAGGGGTTGTCCTGCTCTTCCTAAAGCTGAGGATGGAAGTGTGGCCCTCCTAAGCTGTCCCTGTTTGTGTTTGCAGCATGATTGGGCTGATGCTGGGCACTTGCATCGCTTTCTACGTCGTCATCGGCGATTTGGGCTCCAACTTCTTTGCCCAGATGCTCGGATTGCAGGTGAATGAATCACTCCTGCCGTGCTCCCAGACCTTGCCCTGAACCCTGTGTTCCCTGGATACAGCAGAGCTCCTGCCTCAGAGTGTGCCCAGCACCCCCTGGGGTCCCCGGGGGGCTTTGTAGGGTCCCCTCCCGGAGAGATCCTGGTGCACGGAGCCTGCAGCTCTGGGAAGTCTGGGAAGCTCAGACATATGGCAAACAATCAGCTGTGTAAAACTCCAATAAGGCATTTCCATCAAAGGAATTCTTTTTAACTTGGTCCCTTATTAATTCTGGAGCAGATTCCTGGGGGAGATAATGCTTCCTGCCTTCATTCCTGCCCCAGTGGGTAGTGACAGGCAGTTCCTCTGCCTGAGCTCTCCTCCCTGTAGTTCAGGAGGGATTTTTGTCCTGTTCCTGGCTGTTTTTGTGGCCAAAGTCTCTGTGTTCCTGCCTCCTCAGCCGTGTGATGAGCCTGCTGCTGGCTTAGGATGCTCAGAGGCAAGAGGTGCTCCTCGGAGCCGGCACGAGGGCCGTGCAGGGAAGCAAAAGGATTTTTGGTAGAGTGTTATCTGTGCTGCCTGATGCTCCTAAGCTCAGATTAAGGGACTGTGAAGTTAAAAAAGATGCGTTGAGGCTGCAGCCAAATTAGGTATTAAATATTTCCAAGCATTCCAGAGTGTTCTGCTATAATAAATACCAGTGTGAGGCTTTGATTAATTTTCTGGATTGGAGTTTCCAACACTTTCAATTTCTCGTCTCCCCAAGTAAATTTAGGTTTTATTTAATTGCATGAAAATGCCTAAATGGCTTGTGCTGGATTAGCATTTAAACCCCCCCAGCCCCACCCCAAATTCTTCCAGCTCGGACCTGTCACACACTGCAGAGCAACAGTGGCACCCAGTGACTGTCTCAGCTCAGCACAGACAGAGCCCGCAGAGCTGAGCTTGCAGCGTCTTCAAACACCTCCAGACACAGAATTGCACTGTTTAAAGTTGCTTTTTACCCTGGAAAGGTGAACCACGCCAGGGTTTGCAGCTTGGGTGGGTGTGTTGAGCACCCAGGTGTTTATGCAGGTCTCTTTTGCAGGTGTCAGGCGCATTCCGGATTGTCCTGCTCTTTGCTGTGTCCCTGTGCATTGTCCTTCCCCTGAGCCTCCAGAGGAACATGATGGCCTCCATTCAGTCCTTCAGTGCCATGGCTCTCATCTTCTACAGTGTGTTCCTGTTCGTGGTGGGTACAGACACCAGGGATCCCATTTTCCTACTTCCTGTTGCTTTTTAATGAGCAGTTTCACCTCCCAGATGCTCCTGTGATTCCCTCATGGAGCCCCAGCCTTGTCTCACCCACATTTCAGGAGTGGAAGAAAAGGGAGGTGTGGGAATTCTTTCCATGTAACTTTTCTAGTAGGCTGTGCATGGTCACACCTCAGAGCTGCCTCCTCAGGGAGGTGTGGAGCCTCCCAGGAGCTGTGCCTTTAAGAAACCACAACATCCACAAGAGTTGGCTGCACTGAGACATCTCTGGGGATTAGAAACCCCATCCAAGGATATTATAAACAGACATTCAGACATATTTACCTTCTGCTTCCTGTGCAACCCAACTCCTGCCAGTTCATGTGTCCATGGCAAGGGAGCTCCCTGGCCTCAGCTCCTCCCCCTTTCCATAAAGTTTTTCCTTCTCTTTGGTGAGCTGGTGTTGTTAAATGGCCCTGGAGCAGCAGGTGGGATCCTGTTTGAGGACCCTTTGTCTCTCTCTGCTGAACAGGATTCTCTGAGGCCAATGGTGCTTCCTGCTTGGATTTAAAAACACACTTAAAAAAAACACATTTAAAAAAGTGACAAAGAGGTTGCTTTGAGCAATAATTCTCACAATTAATGTGTCGGTGGAAAGTGTCCCACCCTGGTGTGTGCTGTGATGTCTGATGGCATCAAACAAGGGGGGAATGTCATGGATCCCTTGAAATACTCCCCTGGGGTTCTTGGTGGCCCTGGGAGCTGTGTGGGTGGGATGTGGAGCTGGGGGATTGGGATGGGGCTGTGATGGCAGCTCAAGCTGCTCTGGGCAGAGCCTCTTATCCCAGCCTGGCATTGCTGCTGCTGTGGGGCTGTTTGGGGCTGGCTCCTCACCCCTGCCCTCTGTCCTGGCTGCAGGTTGTGGTGTCCTCCTTCAATCACGGGCTCTTCAGCGGGCAGTGGCTGCAGAGAGTGAGTTACATGCGCTGGGAGGGCATTTTCCGCTGCATCCCCATCTTTGGAATGTCTTTTGCCTGTCAGTCGTAAGTACCTGCCCTTCCCAGCCCTGGCAGTTGTTCCTGCAGTGAGTTTGTGTGAGGGCACAGGGTCAGGAGGATCTGTGAGGGATAGATACCATCTGCTTTGGTGGTTTGTTTTCATCAGGGTATTTTACAGCTCGCTGAAGTTCAGGCTCTCATTCACCGTGACCCTTTTGTTACCCGGACCCTTTTGTTATTCCGTTTCACCTGGGAATTCTTGTAATGGAGCAACATGAGACCACTGGAGCCAAACAGCTCCTTGTGAGCTTCTGGTGCAGCTGCAGGAGGGATGAAATTCCCCTGGTTCTTGAAGGGAGTGCTGGAACACCAGGAAAGGCTGTGTCACCCCACTGTGTGAGCCCCACAGGACCTCCCCTGAGTTCTGGGCGCTGGGGGCTGCTCTGCTTCCCCAAATTTCCTGGAGAACGCTCCAAAGATCACACAGTTGTTGACTTTGGAGGGTTGTTCCTGCATTTCCAGTTCCCTGGGTTTAGTGGCACATGGAAGGAGGTGAGAGCAGCCCAGGCTATTTCCACCTTCCCAGTTCCCTGTTTTTGTGAGGGTTTCTGCTGCCAAGTGGAGGAAGGTGAGGGCAGGCCAGGCTGTTCCAGGTTTCCAGCAGCATTCCCTGCTGCACCAGGACAGCTCGTGAGTGCTACATGCCTGGCCAGAACTGTGACAGCTCCAACCAGTGCAAATCCAGCCCTGGACACGGGAAGGACTGGCCTCCTCTGGAAAGACCATCCTCCTCTGGAAGCCTGGCAGAGCTGGGCTTCCCCTCTGTAGTTCCAGCAAACGGGTCTCGTGCCAGCAGTAAATGAATGTGACAGATAAAATTTGCTCAGACTGCTGTGTTTACACCCACTCCAAGATCCAAATCATCATTTCCCACTTACTGGCTCTCTTGGCAGCTCAGATCCTACCCCGGCACACTCCAGGCTTGCTGTTTAATGTCTCCATTACAACTGGCAAAGGGAATTGTGTTCTCTTGCAGCTTTACCTTGTTAACAAATCCCTTTATTTTTTTTTTTCCTTGTGGAAGCCACGCAGTACCCACCACAATTTTCCTGGGAGTTGGAAATGCAGGGAAATGGTTTGGTCTGGACCTGTGTGTCCCTAAACATGGGCTCCATGGCAGCACTTGTGGCAAACCCAATGTAAAGCTGTGTGTTTTTTTCCAAACATCAGGAAAATACACTGTCCCCAGCCCAGGAAATATTTATATATTTTTTTTAAATTTCTTTCCATCTGTGTATTTTCTCTCTTTCTCTCTCTCTCTACCCACCCTCTATATATTCTATTCCTCTTTGTAGGTAGTTTATCTATATAGTCTCAGCTGGGTAGATTTAATTTTGCTAAACCTCTGAATAACCCTTTTAATCACTCCACACACTGCAGAGCCTCCCTGTTTCCCTCTTTTTTCCTTCCCAAGCCTGAATATTTGGCTGGACCCTTCCCTTGGAGGCTGAAGGCCAGAACATAGCTGGAGGTGGCTGTGGAGAGGGCAGGGAGAAATCCCAAATGGAGACACTCCCAGGGAAGCCAATCTCCTCACTCCAAAGGAGGAATCCCAAATGGATAGACTCCCAGGGGTGCCAGTCTCCTTTCTCCCAGGGAGGCACCCCAAATGGAGACTCCCAGGGAAGCCACTCTCCTTGCTTCCAGGCAGGAATCCCTAATGGAGGGACTTTGTGAAGCCAGTCTCCTCTCTCCCAGGGAGGAATCCCAAGTGGAGAGATTCCCAGGGAAGCCAATCTCCTCACTCTCAAAGAGGAATCCCAAATGGAGAGACTCCCAGGGAAACCAGTCTCCTCACTCCTAAGAAGGAATCCCAAATGGAGAGACTCCCAGGGAAACCAGTCTCCTCACTCCTAAGGAGGAAGAATCCCAAATGGAGACTCCCAGGGAAGCTGGCTGTGCTCCCTGCTGGTACCTCCAGCTCCAGGGTGTCCCAGAGCCAACGTGCTCGGCCTCCTTTGACATTCAGGGATTAAGGGTTAAAGGTTAAAGATCTTTCTGCTTGGCCTCAGCCTGACACACTTCCTAGGAATGGCTTGGTGCCCACTGGAGCTGGGGATACCCCTTCCCATCTCCCTGCACGCTCCCCCCCTTCTCCCGAGAGTTCCCGGATGTAGCCGCCAGAATTAAAGTAACAAGAGGTTAATGAGTTACTAAAATATGCACCTGATGTCAAAAAGGACGTTCCCCACGCTTCCCAAGGCTGTAAATACCCCAAATCCCAGGGAATTGGCACTCCCCAGCTTTCTGTGAGGCGAGCTGAAGCAGGACAGGCGCTGCGCTGGGGTTTGTTTGTTTAACTTTTCCTTCAGACAGTGGGATGCTCCAACCTTCTTCCCGCTTTTCCTCTGTAAACACTGTGTTGCTTTAATTATCAGCACGGAGAGCTCCAAGAACAATAATCTCTGGCGCTGGGGCTGGCCCCGAGCCACGTGCAGCCCCAGGAACAAACGGTCATTCATTTTGCAACCCTCTCTGAACCCAAATGTTTACATCACATGTTTCGCTCCACGTGGTGGGGTGGGGAGAGCAGGAATATTTTTGCAACACTTAAAAGTTATGAGTGTTCTGAAATCTCTTGGCATTAGCAGTATAAATTGTGGAATAGCAGCAGGTGTTTATGCTCCAGAGGGGGAAGGTGTCAGGGATTTGTTGCTGCTGGGGTGAGGCAGAGAATGGGTTGGGACTGGGGGTTCTCTCCCGTTTTCTGCAGGTTTCCTTAAATATTTTACCCTTTTTACAGTCAGGTATTGCCTACTTACGACAGCTTGGATGAGCCGTCTGTCAAAATCATGAGCTCCATATTTGCTTCTTCCCTAAACGTGGTCACCACCTTTTACATCATGGTAGGAACTTCCCCTTCTCTTCCCTTGCCAGAAATCTGGAGGGGCCGCAGGGATGAGGATTTATCTACAGCTGGGGCTGGTTTCTGCTTATCTGTATTTATTCTGACAGATAAGTCGTGCTGAAAGCAGGGTTAGGTGGGAGGTGATGAACCCAAGAGCACAGGGGGCATTGGGAGAATCCAGGTTTTCAGAGTAACACGTTCCCTTGGATGGAGGCAGAGTGGAGGCCCAGCTCTTCACAGCCCCAGCCTGGAGCTGCTGCCCAGAGTTTGGGAGAGCTTTTTCCAGCCTGTTGTGAAGGAAGTTATGCCTCATAAGGCAGCAGTTAATAAAACTGGGTTAATAATTCCTGAGGAGAGCCTTGGCCCATGAGCCAGGCTGCTGCAGGGACTCGTGACAGCCCCTATGTTGGAGAGGGACAATCCATGGGCCTGGCAGCAAGCAAGGAAAAACCCTAGGATTTGTCTCTAGGAAAACCCCTGGATTTGATGAGAAACTTGCTTTTAGGCAGTTCCCACTCTTGATTAACGACCTGTCCCAGGTTTTGGGGTGCTGGGGCTGCTGGCATGTTGCCCATGGAGGTCACCTCACGCTGCCCCTTGGCTACTCCAAGGGGAGGTCACCATCCTGTCCCCTCTGTGAGGAGCAGGGGTGAAATGTTGGGAGTCCAACCCCCCTCCCCTCCCCAGGTGGGCTTCTTTGGCTACGTGAGTTACACCGAGGCCATTGCTGGGAACGTGCTGATGAACTTCCCCTCCAACGTGGTGACGGAGATGATCCGCGTGGGATTCATGATGTCGGTGGCGGTGGGGTTCCCCATGATGATCCTGCCGTGCAGACAGGCACTGAACACCCTGCTCTTTGAGCAGCAGGTAAGATCCCAGGGCTGCCTGGGATGTGCAACTTCATTTTTGAAGGATTTTTATGACTCTTTGATCTCTGACTGGGCCCCAAACCTGCCTTGGCTCTGTGAGACTCTAGTGATAATGGTACTCGCTATCCAGAGGGTCAAAGCCTCAACTCCCATCAAATCCTCAGTGCCCAGGGTGTGGTGACAGTGCAGCAGGGGCCTGTGGCCATCTCTAAATCCTGCTCTGCTCAGTGGTTAATCCCTGGCACATGGAGGTCCGTGTCCTCTCTGCAGAGGAATTCCATAGGCTGAAGGGCTGGAGTTCCCAGTGTAAAGCCCATGTCCCGTGGCTGCTGCTTCCTGCTCTGCTGGGGATTCCAGCTCTGGCACAGGCATGTTACACAGCTCAGAGCCGAGGTGGGTCTTCCCCTCAGAAAGAGGGAGAAGTGTGCTTTTGGAAGCAGTAGAGCCTCCTCATTTCCTGCTGCTCCAGCTGCTGTCCTTTTGGCGGCCAACTCATTGAGCTCAAGCTCCTCTTCCTGGCCTCGGAGCCCAGCCCAGCCCCGTTTCTCCTTGCTTCCTTGTGTGCCTGCTCCTTCCTGCTCTGCTATTCTCACCCAGCACCTTTGTCAGCAGCCCTGGAGCAGTCCTTTCCCCTCTGGGTTCGGATGTCCCCTTCCTCCAGCGCCCCGTGGGCTGCGGTGCCGGCCCGGTGCGGGGGCGGGCAGTGGGATATGGGATACAGCCCTCTCCCACACGTTCCACCTTTCCCAGGGCCAGCTCCTCAGCCAGCCTTTGTGACTGAAGCTGGTCTGTCTGCTGGAGACTGTGAGTCCCTTGTGGCAGTGGCGTGTTCTCCTCTGTGCATTGTGCGCACGGAGCGCGCCGATGGGATTCAGCAAATAACAGTGAGAGATTGTGGGAATGTTCTGAGGCCTTTGTGTGTCCGCATAAATAGAAACCTCTTAGGCAGGAAATAAAACTTGGGCAATTTATAGCTCTAAATCCTGCCACTTCTGCCTGTGAGAAGCCCCCGGCTCTTTTCTCACGTTGGGAGGGCCTGAGGATGGGGGCAGACGGTCGGTGAGAGCCAGCGGGTGCAGAGGAGGAAGCGCTGGAAACACTTGGGAACACTTTGGATCTCGCCTGGGCTCAGCTCGTGGCTGGCTGGGCTCTGAAAGTGTCGCTTTGCCTTCCTCTCCCATCTGTGCAGCAACGGAGCTGGGACCTGCTGGGGCTGCAAGGCACACTGGGGCCTTGCCTTCCACACCTCCCACTTGGGAGGTGGGATGGGTGGCAAGCAGAGGGCCTCTGGGATTCCTCCACAGCTGCCCAGCAGCACCCATCCTCCCCTGTGCTCTCCCTGGGGTGTCTCCCAGTTGGAGAAGCAGCTCCTGTGGTGTAGCACAGCAGGAATGGCTCTGCTCCCAGAGCTGTTGGGGAACACCTCTCCCTAGCACAGCCAGAGCTCTTCCCCTGTGACTTCTCCCTCCTGCTGCACCCCTGAGCTCCTTCCTCCCGCCCTTGGCCTCGGGCTGCTCTCTGAGTCCCCTGCACGGGGATTTGGGCACAGCTGAGGGGATCACAGCTGGGATGGGCTGGAGCTGCAGGGAGCATTGCTGAGAGAATTGCTGGGGGGCTGAGGGAATTGCTGAGGCATTTTCTGGGGGGCTGAGGGAATTGCTGAGGGTCTGGGGACTGTGATAGCAGAGCTGAACTCTCCCCCTCCACCCTTGCCCTCCCAGCAGAAGGACGGCACCTTCGCTGCCGGGGGCTACATGCCCCCGCTCCGGTTCAAAGCCCTGACGTTGGCTGTTGTGTTTGGAACCATGGTCGGAGGCATCATGATCCCAAACGGTGAGTGAGAAGCTGGGAACAAGGGCTGGCTGCTTTCTTTGGTCTCTGTTATTTGTTTTATTTGTTTTCCTGGCTGGGGTGACCAGACTCACACCCCATCCTGCCCGGGGGCTCTGGCAGCCGTCCTGTGCTGCTGCTCTGGCACTCCTGGAAAAGACCTTTGCTGACTTTTCCTCTTCTTCTCCAGTGGAAACAGTCCTGGGCCTGACAGGTGCGACCATGGGAAGCCTCATTTGTTTCATCTGCCCAGCTCTTATTTACAAGAAGATCCACAAGAATGCGCTTTGTTCACAGGTCAGTGCTGATGCTGCTTGACATCCCCCTAAGCCCTCTGCAGAGCCTGGGAACGTGCTTCATTTGGCTGCAGCACAGAAAAACTGCTCAGCACCTCCTCCAGCCCCCCCTCCAGTCTGCCCAGTGCAGGTGGGAGCTGTTCTGGGTGGGTGTCCACCACTTAGGGATGCACAGACAGTGGTAGAGGTGCTGGCCCAAGCTGGAACACCAGCTCTTTTTGTCCCTCCAGGAGCAAGTGAAACAGTAATTTTGTGCATAAAATGCTGCTTCCAGTCCTCCTTCTGGTAGGGATTCAGGTTTTGGATCCTCAGAACAGGAAATCCAGGCAGCCTGTAAAACCTTAAAGCCTCACATCCCGACCTGCTCGGGCTGGGTAAAACAAACAGGGCTCCACGATGTGGTTTGTGCTGCCGACCCTCAGCTTTCTGCTTTCAACCAAAATAATAGTAAAAAGGAACACACACATAGAGGTGTTGCTTCAGGAATTGATTTTCTGAGGGATTGGGGTCGTTGAGAGGCTGTTAGAAGTTTAACTTTTCCTTTTGCTCCAGTTTGAATTGGCCTCCTCAGGGACCGAAACAAAGTGGCTCTTTGCTGGGCTTGATCTCTCTGCTCCTGCAAATACCGTGGGCTGAAATTAACAGGTTTTGAGATTTTTTCCTAACAATTATTTAATCCACTGCCTTTTTCACAGGCCTATGCTCCAGCATTCCCAGTCAGGACAGTGCTGGGCTGGGAATAAGATTTTGGGCACAGTGCGGAGTCAGCAGGGGAGGGCAGCACGTTTTTGTGGGGCCCACAGAACTGGTGGCTTGTTCTGTGCTTAATGACTTGTGGCTTTGCAAACCTACGTGAATTTTTTAAGCAGGGTGTGTTTTTTTTCTTCCCTGTGCTTTCCCTGACACAAAGAAATAGTCCAACTTTCCAGCTTTCACTCTGAATTCTGACACTTAGCTCCGAACTTCTTTGAGTGAAACCCCAAGCAGGAGTCTGAATGCCAGCCTGGGTTTTTCAGGGAAACAAAGAGCACTTTCAAGAATTGCTTTCTATTCCGGCTGAGCCAGAGTGTTTCCCTGCAGTGCCTCGAGGCTGCACTCAGGACAGGCTGAGCTCTCAGCCCGGCTGCTCGGGGTGGGACACTGGGGCCCTCACAATGCCTGACCCCAAACCCGGTCACGAGGCTGAGGGAGATGTTTGTCCTGCAGAAATCCCCACAAAGGAGGAAGGGCTTATCTAAAGCATCAGGCCCCGGGTTACCTCTCGAGGGGCTGGCAGCAAGCTGTCCAGCCTTCCCTGAGTGATCCATTGCCTGTCAGGTTTGCATTCCTGCTCGGAGCGAGGACACACCTGCCCGCCCTGTTCAGCACCTCCCCTCCTCCACAGCCCAACTCGAAGCCCACCCTCTCCTCCTCCCTCCAGGTCTTTGCAAAGGCTCATTTATTCTTCCCCTGGAGCTCTGTCTCCTCCTTCATTCCTGCTCTCCTTTGATCAGGTGCTCCGCTCCATCAAAGTCAGCTCCTGAGGAAGGTGGCGGGTGGGGGGAGAGAAGCCAGCCCTGGGCTCAGCTGTCCTTCCCTCCCTGTCCCTGTCCAAACAGCGTACATGGACGTTCTCCCTCCTTCCCTGCATCAGCTTTAGCCTCCTTCAGAGCAGCAAACCTCAGTGCCAGCTTTTACACCTCACTGGGTTATCTTGGCTCTTGTGCTGCTGAGAACTGGTTGCTTTTATCAGGCCACTTCTGGCACCCAGCAGCCTCCAGTGTCAGGCAGGTGGTGACATGGAAGGCCAGGTTTTTACAGGAGATGGTGCAAACTGAGGCTATGAAACAGGGATTTTACACTAAAAGTGGTGAAGAGGATTTCAGGTGGGGGAGGGAAATGGACAGATGTTTGCTGGCCAGCAAAGGGCTTCTGCTGGAGAGCTGGGAAGGATTGGAGCTGCTGCTCAGCCAGGCTGGGCTGCGAGTGCCCTGGTTGGAAGGGTTAGGTAGGAAAGGCAGGTCCCAGAGCAGTTAAAAAGCCCAGAGTCAGGCACACAGTGCTGTGAGTGAAGCAGGGAGAGTGTTCCTTTCTTGTGGTTAAGCATCTGTTCCTGTAAAGGTCCGCGTCCCGCTGCTCCCCGGGAGCCCCGGGTTTGGCAGAGCTGCCTCAGGGCGTGTGGGGGTCTGTGAACAGAGTGTGTAGCTGCCAACAGGAAGGTGTTGCCTTCCCAGTGTTGACACAAGCTTGTCCGAGAGGCCCCTCCTAGGGAGGCCGGAGTTGCTGTTGTCCCAGTTGGGGAAGAGGAGCTGCCGGAGGTCAGGAAGTGACCCCTTGGCTCGCTCCTGTGCGGGTGGAAAAGAGATTCCCTCTGCCCTTCCCCTGGCAGCGCGGGGGCCAGCAGACCTTCCCCAGCAGCACATGAAGGGGTACAACCCCCCCAAACACAGCATCTCTGAGGAGGGACCCTGCAGTGACCGGGGCCGTGCATTCCTTCGCCATGACTCCGTCCCTCGGAGCGCTCGGTGTCCAGGAGGACGGGGATGGCGTCACGCCACACAAATGCAGCGTGTTTGCTTCCCGTGGCTGCAGGAGAAGGGCTGAGCTAATGGCTCTGCTGTGCAGAGTTGGAGTCATCTTCTGGGAGGAAGGAGGGCTGAGGGAGTGTGACTGGCCGAGGAAATGGCAGCGTAAACTTCCTCTCCTGAATTCCTGTCCGTGCTCAGAGCGTGGCTCCCGGGAGATGAGCCCTGGCCATGCTGACCTGCCCCAGGGCTTTCCACAGCCTCTCACCGTGTCCGTGCTGAGAGAGCCTTCTGCAGAAAGGTGTCTGCTCTCTGTGGGATCACTGGGTCTGGGGATCATTCCCATGGGACCAGACCTTGGCTCAGAAGTGCCTTGCAGTGCTGAGCCTCCCCTGGCTCCAGGATCTCTGGGTGCTGTGGGGATTGGTGGCTCCTCTGCCTGGATTGGTTCCTTGAGTGTCCCAGTCCTTGCAGCCTTCACTTCTGTTCCTTCAATTGCCCTGGTGGTCCCCTGAGCACAAACTGCCTGCTTTTCCATGTCATAAGCGTCTCCATGGAATTAAGCCAAATCATGGCCCTCTTTATTCTGGTCTTCAGTTGGGGAGGGGGTAGGTGAGGAGGGGGGAGCTGGGTGAGGGCGGCTCAGGGACAGCCCAGCCTGTCTCAGGCTGCCACGTGTGCCCGTACCCGCTGCTCCGGGAGCTCGCAGCTGAACTCCAAATGTGCAACAATCAAAGGGGTTTCAACCCGAGGCATTCGAGCCCCTGGTTCCCCACTAAGATAAGAAACAACAAAAATCCTTTTAAAGCATTTAATGTTTTCAGCCGTTTCCTACAGTTCCCTCCTCTCCCACGTTGCTCCTGGTTCCTGTGGCACCAGAATAGATCCTCTTTGTGGAAACGCTCTTCCTCTCCGCTGTTGTTTCTGGAAGGTGCCAGAACAGCCTCCCAGGCACAAAATGCATTTGTGCCGGGGCTGTGGACTGTGGGAGGGGAGGAAGTGGAGCAGCTCGAGCCCAGGGCAGCAGTGCAGGACCTGCTGACTCGGCGTTTGCCCGGGGGGGATGGACGGCAGGATATCTGCTCTTTGTGCACCCCGGGCAAGGCAGGCAGCTCATTCTGCTCCTGTTTCCTCTGCAGCAGCTCTAAGGTCTGGCCTCTGCTCCCTGGCCACACTGCCCCTGATGCAGAGCTGCTCCACGTCCCGCCAGCCTTTTCCTTCCGAAGGCGTCGGGCTGTCTGCAGGGTGTGCTGGGAACGGGCCCTGTGGGGTCTCCTGGGCCTGCTCTGACCACACTGCTCTGTCTTTCTGGGTGACCTCCCTCAGCATCAGCCCCTCCTCCCCCTCTGGAAGTGCCAATGTTTTAATTCCTCCTTCCAATTTCACCTCTCCCCTTGATTTGCAGTTTTCTGGCAGCTTCCAGTGGTAGAAGTGCTCCTTGTGGCCATTCCTGGTTTTCCCCACACTGGGAAGCATCTTTTTGTTGTGCTTTTTGTGGACTGGGATGTAAATCTGCACAAGTGAGGATTGGGAGTCATGGAATCATGGAATGGTTTGGGCTGGGAGGGACCTTAAAGCTCACCCAGTTCCACCTCCTGCCATGGGCAGGGACATCTTCCACTAGACCAGGTTGTCCAAGTGCCATCCAACACTTCCTATGACTCATGTGGAATTAGATCCTTTTAGACCAATTTGTCATCACATAACAAGCTGTAAAAATTCTTTTGCTGTTCATCACTTTCTCCTTTTTGAGGTAGAGAAATTCCAAGAGCCCTTCCCTCCATGGGATCCAGATTCCATCCTTCTATTTTTATCCTGTTTGATCCTGGCTTTCTGGGAATCAAGGAGTCATTTCTCAGCAGCTTCTTGAGCCCTGTGACCAGGACCTGTGTGTGGTTACTCTTTCTTTCAAACACAGGGGTTTTGAAGCAGCTCCCTGGAATGGCTGGGGTCTGTAACCAGGCCAGGCTCCTCTGTGCTCAGCCAGACCTGATTTCATGGAGTTCTCATGCTGGGAATGCCAGGGAATGAGTCTTTGCAGCAGGACAAATGTCTGTCATGTGCATTTTCCTATTCTGTGTCGTGTCCACTCACTCCACTCACTTTTGAACCCTTCCAAAGCCTTTCCAACAGCTTCCAGCCTCTGAAGTTCCCATTTCCATGGCTCTGCACCCAAATAGGAACCTCAGCCAGGAGCAACTGGTTTTCCTGTTTCTCTCTGACATTTCTCTTCTCTCCCTAACACATGTCACTGTCCTGAGCTTGGAATTCTGTGGAGGCACCGTGGGAATGCCATGGGGAGCAGTCCCCTTGGATTTCCTGTGCTCACTGTCCCTCTGGCACTCTGTGCAGATTATCCTGTGGATTGGGCTGGGAATGCTGGTGATCAGCACCTACACCACCCTGTCTGCCACCGAGGACACCCCTGTGAGGACAGAAGCAGTGGGCTTGGAGCACCTGGACAGAGAGGAGAACAGAATTGACCAGGATTCAGTCAAACTTCCAGGTACGTGTTTGCTGGAGTTGGATTTGCCATCCCTGTCCCTATCTTCACCTCTTAAAAAGAAGGAGAAGGTGGGTTTTTTTTAAAGTGTGGAAGAAGCAGGGTGATTTCCAGGCAGCTCCGTGCATCTTCCCAGCTTCCTGGGGCCTTTTTCAAAGAAAATCTGCACTTTTGTCTGCTGGAAAAGCAGCTGTGACCTCCAATGGTACTTTGTGGGAGTTGTTCTTTTGGGAAGGGAAAGGTGTGGTGCAGTTCTGGGATCCCCTGGAGGGACAGAGCAGGGATCCCTATTTGGGATGAGCACAGTGCCCACCTGGCCCAGCAGAACTATTCTCCCCCTCTGCCAGCCCAAGGACCAGCCATCCATCACCCTCGAAGGTGAGGGAAATTTATGGGGAGCTGCCTCTTTTTTTTTGGTGCCGAGCGTATAAATTTGGACTCGGCTCTCGCTCTGACAAAGCCCGTGATTATGCCTCAGCTTTGTTTACTGGTCCTTGTTATTTATTATTTGTTTGCTGGGGCTGCTGATGGAATTATGGCTGCTCCTCCCTTTCCCAGCTGCTCCGGGGCAAGGCCGTGGCGCGCAGGTGCCGCCTGACCCCGCGCTGCCCCTCGGCCCCGCCGCGTCCTGTTCCTTCCCTTCACTTTTGTTTCCTTCTGCTCCTGCGGGGTTGTTTTTTCTTTTTTTGTTCTTCGGAGGCCTTGAAATATCCTCGCAGAGATTGAGAGCGGAAGGGAGAAAGGGGCTGGCTCTTCTGGAGATTATCCTCCCTCCTGGTTCTTGGCTGGGTTCCTGCCCGGCAGCTTGGAGTGTCTCCCACACCGGTGCTGCTGCCGATAGCATTCACTCTGGGGTTGCTCCGTGGTGGAGTTTACTTGTGGTTTACTCGTGGCTTACTCAAGGCTGTGTGTGCCTTCCCGGGTGTGCAGATGCCGGTGAACTCCGAGCAAAAGACGCTCCCAATCCCTTAATGGAGCCCTCAGCAGGGCCTGGAGGAGGGATGCGATTGAATTCTTCCATCTTGGTTAATTTTGGAGCAGTAATGGCCAAAGAACAGCTGCTCCTTTCAGGAGGAATCGCTAATGACACGTGTTCTGACTGGGAAAATAAAAAATCCCATAAAACACGGTGTCCGCTGGAGTTTGCTGAATCTTCTCCCCTTCTCGGCGTGAGCCGGGGCGGTGGAGCGGGATGCCAGGCTCTGATCAGCCGAGCGATCCCGGAGCCCGCCGGCAGCAGCTCTGAGTGCTGCTGGATTAAATAATCCCACCCGGGAGGAAGGCGGGTTTAGTGCTCCCGGGTCATAAACTTCCCAGGGAGGAGCCGTGCGGCTCCGAGGGGAAGCTCAGCTGGCCCCTGAGGTCCCTTTGCCAGTGGGGGCTCCGTCCCCGAGGAGGAGGAAGAGCGGGGAGATGGAGCCGAGCAGAGAAAGGGGGACAAGGACCTGCAGGGTGGACGTGGGGGTGCCCCGGGAGAGCTGCCGCTGCGATTCCTTGGATCTGTGCCTCCCTGTGCCTCTGCAGGATGTCGGCTTGACTAGCAATGAGAGGCGTTAAATGGTGCCCTTCATCCCCCGCCGCGGCTCCCCCTCGTCCTCACCCGCCTTGTTTTGCAGAGCAGGAGCTGCCGCCTGGAACGCGCCGCAGCAGCTGCATCCTGTCGTTCCAGGGGCGCAGGATGCGGGCTGGGCCGCCCCCGGCACCTGGGTGCCCTCCGGATGGGCCGAATTCCGCCCTCGGGGCTGCAGCAGGATCCCACGGCTTCTCCCTGGGCACTGCTGCTGGGGGCTCAGCCCCTTCCCCAGGGCACAGCCCCTCCCCTGGCTGCAGGGTGCTGCTCCAGGCTCCTCTGCTGGCGGGAGGGTGGTGCTCCCAGCCCTTTTCCTGGGCGGAGGGTTCTTCCAGACCCTTTCTTCCAGGCACAAGGTGCATCTGTGCCTCTGGGTCAGAGGGTGCTCAGCCCTTTCCCTGGGCACAGGCTTGCTCTGTGCCCTTTCCAGTGCTGCCCCATCCAAGGCAAACCACAGGGCCTTTCCCCAGCGCTGCCTTCCCTGTCTGCCTCCCGCCTGTCAGCGTGTGAGAGGAGTTTTATTGGCCTCTTTGATGTTGTGGAGCCCAGAACTGGAGAGACTTTCATTAAAGCCCTGCCCCGTGGGCCCGGGGATTATGAATATTAGAACATTGGCCTTTTATGTGAACACGTATTGACCAGTGGCCTCGGAATCGTGTTTTTCCTAACGACACCCAAGTGCCCATTACAGCCCCAGCCTGTGGTGCTGGAGGTTTTACTGTCAGCAGCTCTTCGGGAAAGGGATAAAACCCCTTCCAGCCCCGTCCTGCCGCTCCGTGCCGCGGCTGCGCCTCTGTTAAAAGGTTGCTAAGCTGCCTCTGAAAGCTCAGGAAGGCAATTATCCATTTAAAAAAAAAAAAAAAGGCAAAAAAAAAAAGCTAATTAGGCAATTTCTCTCCGTATTTAAAGCACCCTCGAGGGTCTCGGGGGGGATTAAGATTTTGTAATATTTTTCAGCTCCTTACTTGATCGTTGCTGCTTCATCTTCTCCCTGGCGTTGTGCAATGTTGGGTAACAAAGCCCTGATTCAGGCTCCTTGTGCAAGAGCCCTTTTCCCGGTGTGCTGGGCACTGTGCTCCAGCCATCCCGTTGTCCTGTGGGCTGGGCTGGGCTGTGTTAGGTGGATTGGGGCAAAATTTGGGGATGTATTTGGTGTGCGGCATCCCTGCATCCTCTATCCCTGCATCTGTGTGCTTTGACCCCCAAAAGCAACCTGCCCGAGCCAGGCTGGGTCCCTGCCGGCATTCCCAGCCGGAGCAGCCCCGGAGATGTGTGGAACGTGGCTCCTGCATCCTGCTTAGCTGCAGGAACAGCTTGGGCTCCGCGGCAGCTCTCCCTGGTGCTTTGTGCGAGTGAGCTTTTAATAGTGCCTGTGACACAGAAAAGGAACCAGCAGCCTCTGGTAATTTGGGTTGGTTTTTACTGCTGGTGCGTCAGGAGACAACTGTGAACTAATTTCAGGGATGCCATTCCATAACCTTGTGAAATCTGGACCCGTTTCTGGGGGAGGGAGGGCTCCTGGAGGCACAGCTGGGCTGGGGGCTCCCCAGGGAGGGCCTGGCCCTGCCCTGCTCCAGTGCGGGGCTGCTCGGCACGTCCGAGGGCAGCGTTTGCCCCCAACCCTCTGCCCTCCTTGTTCAGCTCCGCTTTCCTTGGCACAAGCTCCTGGATCTTGCTCCAGATCATGCGATGAAGGAATTTCAGCAGATCTGGAGCTGCGCTGGCACAAGCAGGTCCTGAACCCCGTGTCCCTGGTCAGCCCTGGGGTGACGCCCTGGTGTGGGTGGTGTGTCCTGAAGCTCCTTGTGCTGTCCCTAAGGCTCCCCCCAAGCTGGGGACGAGCACAGTGGGGCCCATCCCGCTGCCTCTGCCCAGGGCTAGGGCTGTGGGGGAACATTTCAGCTCCATGAGGCTGCAAAATAGTGTGAGGAGGGATTTAGTGCCTGCCTGGGACCATTGCAACGATCTGAACCAGGAGCGGGGGGGAGAAGGGAAGCTTTTAGGTTGCTAATCATGAAATTTTATGGCAGCCTGGAGAGGCTGTTGGCAAACCACAACACACCCAGGCACGCACACACACAAATCAGCTGCAGGACGCCCCGGCTTCCCCTCGTGTGAGCGGAGCTGCCGGAGAGCCGGGGGGTCAGAGCGAACCCTCTCAGTGCTGCCTCACACCCCGGCCTCTCCTTGGGAGCCAAAAAGCTTTTACAGCCTCTCAGGCCTTGCCTGTAAAGTCCAAGGCCGCTCATAAAACATGACGAGGCGCAGCGTTACTGGAAGACACTCCAAAGGGGCCTGGAGGGCAAGAAGACAGGCAGAGCCCCAGCAAAACTCTTCCCTGCAAAGCACCTGGAGCCCCGGATGGATTTCCAGGCAGCCTGAGAGGTTGTTAATTCATGCCCTGATGATGAACTTAATTTTGTCTCCCGCTGAGCAAATGATGGCTTAGAGGCAGCTTGGCCTTATTGCGGCGTGGAGACTTTTGGGTTTGTGTTTTGTTTGTGTTTTGGGCTTTTCCTGCATTGTTTGCAGAGCGGGGAACGTGCCTCTGCCTGATTTATGATGGAAGCTGCCAGGGACACTCCCGGAGCAGAGCGGGGCCTCCCCCGGCCCCTCGGGCTGCCCTGGGCCCACGGGGGGTTCACCTGCTGCTCTGGGCAGGGGAACTGCTGGGTTTAACTCCTCCAGTTCCTGCTGGCAAGGAAAGCTTCCCCTCGTCTTCCTTCTTATTTCCTCCTCTCTTCCTTTTTAATTCCCACTCCTTACTTTTTATTTCCCCTTGAACATCATCTGGCTGCCTTGGCTTGCTGTTCCCATCCGCTGTGGGAACAGCCCTGCCTGTGTTGGGGTTCTCTGGATCCTCTAGTCCTCTCTGACCAGAGCCATCTCCCGCCTCCATGAACCAATTAACGAGAAACTTTCCTCCAATAGAGTAAATAATTTCTTGCATTGAGGCCAGGACTGAGCTGGGAACATCCGCAGCCGTGCCGAGCACTCCCCTCCCCGGCCTCGGCCTCCCGCTTCCCAGGGCCCCTGGCCAGGGCTGGGCACTGGTTCCTGCAGCCCAGTTTCTCCTGAAGAGGAGGAGTGTCCTGCCCTGACTTGCTGAACCCTGGGAAGTCCCTCAATGGAGAGGGGGGACCCTTGGGTACTAGACTCGAATTTCTCAGAAAATCCAAGTCCTTTTCCCCTCCCACCATCATTCCCGAAGCGAAGGAACGTGGAACGCCGGCCAGCCCCACACACGTCCCTCCTCTGGGTGTGGAGCTCTGGGCTGGAGTCCGGGTTTCTGGAGAGGCTCAAGGTCCTGCTGGCACAGATCCCTCTGGGCCAGGAGTTTGTACTTAATTTTTTGTGAATTTTTGTTGTTCCCCCCCCTCCCCTCCCCAGCTCAGGCAAGGCCCACGCAGCTGAAGTTGTGGCAATCCCTTCTTTCCCATGAGTTCATCTCGTAATAAATCGCACCAGCCCTGCGGAGGGGGAGGAGAAAATGGAAAGATGTTTATAGAATTAATTCCCCAAAGGAAATCACACGGGGGAGGGCGAAGGGGGGAAGAGTTGGGAAGTTTTTTTTGTTACAGAAGATAGATTTTTTTTTTTAAGAGTTTGTTGGATGGAAAAAAATCTGCAGAACAACTTCACTGCTGGGAAACAATTTGATTTCCTTCTCTGCTCCTCTCCAGAGGAAGAGTTCACTCCCTGTGTGGGTTTTCTGCCATGCTGGGGGTGGAAGGGACCCTTCCCATCCCATGGAATGTGCAAAAGATTCCATATGGAATATGGTCATACCAGTGCTGAACACAGTGACTGGTTTGACTGGGATGTGTCTTCCAAAAGTGTTCCATCTCCTTGAGGGCAAGGTGAGGGGAAACTCCTGTCTCCCTCAGGAGTTTACCCTAATTAATGCCTGTTTAATCCCCCTCCTCAAAACTTCTGCGAGAAAAGGAAACCTCCCCACCCCTCCTCCGAGAGGCGTCTGAAGGGCTGTGGGAACACTCGG
>JANPWX010017765.1:42717-55830 GCA_024734555.1 Trochalopteron elliotii
CTTGGGTGATCCTGAGGGTCTCAGAGATTTGGGGGCTTCAGGCCAGGGCTTGCCTCTGGGTCATAAGGGGGGGTTGGGGCCATGGGGGCTTTAAACCTCGGGGGTCTGAGCTTTAAAGTCTGAGATTTGAGGGGCTGGGGGCTCAGGGTGCTGTGCTGGGCTCCTGAGCCTGTTTTTCTGCCCTGAGCCCAGCGGTTTCCATGGGAGCCGTTTGTTTCCCCAGGCTGTGGAGCCCGAGGCATTGCCAAGGGCTGTGGTGGAGCCCTGAGAGGAAAAGCCAGGGCTGCCAGGGGAGAGAGTTTAGGGACAGTGTGGGAAATAAACGTAAAGAAATAAAGTGATCTGGTCTTTTCCTGGATCAGCACTGGGGCTGGGAGAGTGCAGAGGGGAAAAGGTGGGAATGTGCTGCCCCAAGCTGGGAGGGGGCCCAGCTCTTCCTGTGCCCCCTGAGAGGGCATGGACACTTCTGAACGAATTCTTGGCAGGGATTGGGAGCTTGGCAGGGAGGATCTCTTGGGAGCTGCTCTGGTTCTTCAGCATCCCAACCTGATGTGGGGTGAGCTGAACCTCCAGCCTGCACAGATGGGACCGTTCTGGGCCTGTGTGATCCTCTGGCCGTGGGCTGTGTGAAGGAGCCAGGGATGGGGAGCAGGGCTTTTCCCTCCCTTTGTGCTGGAATCTCTGCTGGAATCTCAGCCCATAAATGTGGCAGCAGCTCATGGACAGCCATGGTTTTGGGTGAAAACAGTGGGGAGTTCACCTGGAGCCTCTCCAGGGCTGTGCTTGGGGTTATTTGCCACGTGGCAATTTGCAGGAGGATGTTTTGTCCGGTTGGGAAGCAGTTCCAGCTCTGTGTGCCGGATCACCTGGTTCCGAGGCTGGATGCTCCATATCTTCCCCTCTCTCTCTGCACTCTGTTTCCAGGGCTCCCTCCTCCTGCTGCAGCATGAAGAGCACCCGGAGCTGCTGCTCCGTGCAGAGCTCCGAGGTGGCAGACCTGATCCTGACGGGGCTCCCGGCGCCGGTGTCGCGGCGCCCCGGCAGCGCCTCCCCCGCCCGGCTCATGGCGCGCTCCGTGTCCGTGGCTGCCGACGGCAAAGCCAAGAGGAACGCCCCGGTGAGCCCCTGTCCTGCCCCCTCCCGTGCCAGGGAGCACGTGCCTGGGATATGGGATGGCTCCAGGCATGCCCACGTCCCCCTCTCGCTGTGGTTCCCCCCAGCACCAGCCTGGCTTTGTTGTGGCACCGCCCTCGGTGATCGCTGCTCGATGCAGGAGTAGGGAGCATCAGGATTCCATCTTTTCCTCTCCTTGCCCTTCACCTCTCTGTGCCAATTTCCATCTGGAAACTCCCGGTTTCCTGGAGTCTCCTGCTGGGATGTCAGGCCCAGCCTGCCCCTCGTGGAGCACCCCCTGTTCCTGCCGCGCTGGGGGCTGCTGAGTGGGGGTTCCACAGAGGGAACGAGCCCCAGGTGCTTGCTGGGCTCTGTCAGGATCCAGCAGCAGACAGTCTGAGCTCGGTGCTGAGTAATCCCTTGGCAGCATTCCCATGTTCCCAGGAGCTTGTGCTAAGGAACGTGTTCCTGCTGGCTCAGCAGCGCCCGAGAGAGGCGGCATTGCCCGCTGCCTCAAGGAGAGCTTGGCAGCCCTGGGCCAGTGGGAACTCCATGTCCCACTGGGTGAGAGAGTGGGAGAGCCTGCCTGTGCTCCTGCTGAACGTGGCTGCTGGATTTGTCCCTGTTCTCCCCAGGAGGATGCAGGATCCCGGGCCATGAACAACCTGCGCAGGTCCAACAGCACCACCCAGGTGAACCAGAGGGTGAACAGCTCACACAGGTACAGTCCCAGCCAGGGGTGTGTGTCTGTCTGTCCTGTGGGGGACACCCCACCCATGTGTCCATCCTGGTCCTGTAGGGGAACAGGAGCCTTTCCAAAATACCCTGAGCTCTGTCGTGCACATCAGGAGTTAAAACCTAGCTCTGGAAAACCAAGGTCTGGCGTTTCGGTTTTTTTTTTTTAAGAGGAAGTCCCTTGTTTAGGGTTTCATAGGATCACAGAACAGCCTGACCTTAAAGTCCCATGCAGGATCACCTTCCATGAGACCAGGTTGCTCCAAGCCCCATCCAGTCTGGGCTGGGACACTTCTCTGTCAGAGTAGTGCCCAGCTTCTGTGGGCAGCCTGTGCCAAGGCCTCACTACCATCACAGGGAAGAATTTCTATTTAGGGAAATGGAATATATTTCTGTGGCTGTGACAAAAAACATTCCATTTGATTCCAACAGCCCTCATGGACCCTCCAGGCCATAACTGGGCTGTGTGAGGAGACAGAAGTTCTCTGTTTCCAGTGTTCTCTGAGTTGGGATTTTCCGTTCTCCTGTTGGTCTGTGCCCATCCCTATCACCACACACCACCCTAGAACCCAAAGCTCTGTGTAAAAACAAGTCATTTGTGGATTTTGTGGCCATGCAGTGATTCTGCAGCCCCTTTCTCCCCTGTGTCACACTGGAGTATCCAAGTGCCCTGCATAGCCAGTGTGTCCTGTGGCTGTGAGTTATCCCAGAGCCCCTGTTCTCTCCTCTGTGCCTTCCCTGGGTCTGGATAAAGCTCGGAGCAGACAGAAGACTTCCTGGCCTTCTTTGAGGGTGATCCAGGAGGAAGGAAGAAACTGGCAACTCTGAGCAAAACCTCCCCGGAAAAGAAAACCACATGGAATATCCTGGTGAGGATGGCAGGCCGTGGGAGTGGGAGGGCCAGGTCGGCTCTGTGCTCCTGGTGGGGTTTGAGGAGATGAGTTTGGTGCCCTTATCCCTGCTGATTCCATGGCAGGATGACCAGCCCCGGGCGTTCCCAGGCCCCTCTGGCTCCCACAGCCTGGAGCCACCCTCGGGCATGAGGAGGAAGGAAGCCACAGTGCTCCTGGCTGCCAACTTCACTGCAAACAACAGGTAGGACAGAGGGTCCTGAGGGGGAGGGTGGGCAGAACTTGCATGGCAAAAACACCCAGGGAGGGAAGGTGCTGTTTCTGACACTCCTTGTCTCTCCACACAAGGAGCAACAAGGGCGCAATGGGCAACTGTGTCACCACCATGGTGCACAACAACTACTCCACTGCTGAGAAGGGCCCTGCTCCCAAGAGCTCCAACCAGGCTCCCAGTTCCCTCAAGTGAGTGTGGGGGGTGTCCTGGCCCTGCAGCTGGGCCGGCCCTGGGGTGGTGTGTGGCACAGGACAGGGCTGAGTGGCTTCATCTTCTGTCCCAGCAACGTCGTCAAAGCAACCTCGAATGAGGACGGGGAAGGCAGCAGCAGCTTCGTGAAGTCTCAGAAGAATTTCTCCAGCAACAACATCATGACCCACAACAACAACAGCAGCAGCAGCAGCAGTGGCAGCAGCGCTCCCCGGAGGAGGGAGGTGACCGAGGAGGAGGCTGAGAGGTGAGGGAAGGGGCAGGAGGACAGTGCCAGGAGATGTGAGGAGCTCCAAGGGAGCTTATTCTTGTCCTGTGGGGTTTCACCCTGGGGAAAGGCCACTCTCAGTTCACCCGCAGGTCCCGGGGCTGTGGGGAAGCCGTCTGTGCTCTGCTGCACCTGGAGCAGTGCTGAGCCTCCCTCCCTGTGCCCACAGGTTCATCCAGCAGGTGAACCTGGCTGCTGTCACCATCCAGCGCTGGTACCGGCGGCACTCGCAGCGCCACAGGACGGCGGCGGCGGCTCTGGGGCGCCTGATGGCTGCCAGGAGGGAGGTTGGTGCTGTCCCCTGCTCTGTAGCCCTGACCACCCAACACCCCTGTCCTGCTGGCCACGCAGCTGGGGTCCCTTTAGTCCCCAGACCTGGGCTGTGAGAGTCGAGGGAGGTCTGGCTTTGCATCCAACCGGCCCCTCCATGGCCCAGAGAGCTGGGGAGGGTCCTGTTCCTTCAGAGCTGTGCTGGCTGTCTCCAGGGATTAGCCTGGGCTGGTTCCAGCAGGAGCTGAGACCCAAAGGCTCAGCACCACATGGCTCCAGTTCCTCCAGCCCCCTGGCTGGGGGCAGTCAGACACTGGCAGTAGCAGCACAAGTCTCCCTGAATTGCCATTGTCTGGGCCAAACTGATGGCCAGAGAAGGGATGCCCCATCTTGGCTCATCCTAATGAATCCCTAATGAGGTGGCTTGTTAGAGTGACGAGGCTTTGCAGCTATTTGTGTTTCTTTGTGTTCAATTATTTATCCCAGTAATGAAAAGCTCCGTTGCTCTTGCGTGTGATTCTATTTTTAAGCCCTTGTCTCCTTGGTGGTTGCAGACTCAGATGATGATATAATAGTAATAATAGTAATAATAGTAATAGTAATAATAATAATAATAATAATAATAATAATAATAATTGCATTGAGAATCTCAAGAAAATGAGCTGCTCCAAAGTGGAGCTGTGCTGAGGGCTCCTCACCTGCACACAGGGGAGGATGCAAACCCTGGATATGGGGTGAACCAGGTGTGGGTGCCCCTCACACTTCTCAGTGGTGGGTGCTGGAGAACTCTCAGTAACATTTCTGACCCTCCTGTCTGGAAGGAAAGGCAGCAGCGGATGGAGGAGGGGAATATCCTGGATTTGCAGGAGAGGAAGGACGAGGAACGCCGGAAGATCCGGGAGGAGAAGGCGCGCCTGGCCCGGCAAGCTGCCATCCAGGTAGGGCCAGGCCCAGGCCTGTGTGCCACCATTTGTTGGCAGTGAGAGGCCTCTCTGCATCTCCAGAGCCTTGGCATGGAGCAGGAGCAGAGCCAGCCTTGGAAATGGAGTGCTCCCTGCGGAGATGGAGGTGCCACAGAGTGGTTTCCTGCTGTGCTCCTGCCAAGCCTTGGCAGCTCATTCTGAGCTTGTGAAGACAGTGCTGGTTGCTGTGTAGTTCTCAGGAAAATGGTGACCATATTGAGACAGGGAGACTCCAAGATCCATGGAATCTTGTGTGTGCCCTGGGAATGGGACCCTCCTCAGGAGCAGGGTCCCTCTGGTGAGGGCTGAGTACCACTCCATGTCACTTGGCAGGAAGCAGCACGTCATTGTCACCCTCCTCTTGCAGCTGGTGGTGCAGATGGGGTTGGCACAGGCTGCAGGAGTTGGCAGCAAAGCTGGAGATGTTTTAAACCCCATATTTTCTTTGCCCTAATTGGAATCATGTTCCATCAGGGAGGGGGGTTTGGGGGAGACACATCAGTGAGCAGCTGGAGGATGCAAAAACGCTGCCACAGCCTTGCAAACACAGGCTTGTGCCTTCCCAAAACTTCAGGACCTCCATGGCTGCTCTGTCCCTGCAGGAGCTGCAGCAGAAAAGGGCCCAAAAGGCCTTGGAGACAAAGCGCTCAGCAGAAGAGCTGGTGCTGGTGAAGGAGAGCAGGAGGGTGCCCAAGAAGAAGCCTGGTGCCAAACCTGCCTCAGCCAGGAATGTCAGCCCAGCAGGCAGCCTCACCAAGGCCAACAACGCCGGTGAGTCCCTCTGGTGTGTCCCCAGAGCTTTGGAGTGAGGGGAAGGAGGGTTCAAGGAGCTGTTGGCTCTGAGGAGCTGCTTCCCAGGGGTGAGTGCCTGAGAACAGTCTGGTTCCTGCAGAGGCCAATTCCCTCTCGGCAGCTGGGGAGCTGGAAGGGAGCAGCCTGGGAGCTCTTGGCTCCCTTCCCTCACCGGACCCCAGGGCAGAGGACAAACTGCAGGTGGGTCTGGCTGTGCCTCCTGGGGGCCCAGCTGCTCTGCCAGGGCAACATCAGAGCCTTTACTGGCTTCTGGGGAGACCCAGAAAACTCTCTGTCATCTTCTCCCCTAGGATGTGAGCTCCAGGGGGACAGGTAACGAGGAGCTGGAGACGGCCGTGACTGCTGGCAGCAGGGCTCCCTCCAAGGTCACCCTCAATGAGCTGCTGGACACACTCCGGCTGCTGGAGGAGGAGCCAGAGCTGCTGCCCCCACCCAAACTCCTCAAGAAGGACAGATGTGCCTGGATGGACAGGGTGAGCTGGGGGATGAGACTGCTGTGTCCATGCTTGGACAGTGTCAGCTGCCTGGTGAGAAACAGCTGGGCATTGTCAGGGAAGGTGGTGGAGGAGCTTGGAGTGGGTGATGGAGGAGGAGATGGAGGAGTTTGGAGGTGGTAGAGTTGTTTGGTGCATTGAGAGCTTGGACATTTGCAAGGAACAGCAACAATGGTGGTGGGACAGGGTTTAGCCCAGAAGATCAGGCTGGTTACTGGGGTGCAGTGGGAGGGCTGGGTTCCAGTGGTGGAGAAAAGCCAGCACCTCTACTCCTGAGCCTGAGTGCTCATTCACCATGGTGAATTCCCAGCAGGAACCCACCTCCAACTCCCTGACTGCTGATAACTTGGAGAAGTTTGGGAAGCTGAACCACCCTCCAGGGGCCCCCGAGGACGGGGCTCTGCTCTCAGAGGCCAAGCTCCAAAGCATCATCAGTTTCCTGGATGAGATGGAGAAGTCAGAGCAGGAGAGGCCCAGGTCAGCTGCCTCAGCCACGCAGCGGGAGGTGAGTCCACCTGTGCTCTGGGAATCCATTCCTGCTGGGAATCATCCCCTATCTCCCTGTCCTCATTCCAGGTGGTTCCATCACCCTTTCATCATGTTTTTTCTGCTGTGGCAGGGCTTCCTTTTGGAAGAGGAGCTGGCTCACGTGGAGCAGGTGTCGGCTGTTGCCACGGAGGTGACAAGCTCCATGATGAGGCTGAAGCTGGAAGTGGAGGAGAAGAAGAGAGCCATCAGCCTGCTGCAGACTGCTCTGGTGTGTCAGCCTCACACGTGGTTCTTGAGGCTATGAAGCACTTGATCAGGACTGTCCCTTGATTTTACAGAATCAGGGAATTGTTTGGGTTGGAGAGGACCTTAAAGATCATCTAGTTGGGACCTGGGCTGAACTCCCTTCTCCTCTGTTCTCAGGGGCTGGGTGTTCCTGCTGACAGGGGTGGGAGAAGTGAGCACCAGGGCTTTCCTTTAGCTCTGTCCCTCATTTTCCTGGCCTGGTGGTGATTTCCATGTCGTGGCTGTTTGACTCCCCACAGACTCAGCAGCGGGAACTGACTGACCGACACGTCAAACAGACTGAGAAGGAGCTCAGCCAGCAGCTCAAGCTGCAGAGGGAGCAATATGAGGCAGCTATCCAGAGGCACCTGGCCTTCATTGACCAGGTAATCCCTCATCCCAACTCCTGCAGGCAGAAGCTGAGGTGGCTGCAGCTGCCTGATGCTGGCTCCTCGCCCTGCCCAGCTCCTCGATGACAAGAAGGTGTTGAGTGAGAAGTGTGAGGCCGTGGTGGCAGAGCTGAAGCAAGTGGACCACAAGTATGGCCAGAAGATCACCCAGATGCAGGAGCAGCACGAGCTGGTGAGGGAACAGGGAAGGTGGGGGGACACATGCATGCTGATTTTGCTCAAATTGGAGCAGTAAAGTCTCTGTCACCTCGGTGGGACCTGGCCACTCCAAGGAACTCTTCCCTGTGCACAGAAGGTCCTTGTCACCACAGAGCTTTGTCCTGGCTCCCCAAAAGGCTCCTGTCCTCTGCTGCTCAGGGCCAGGAGCATGGCACTGACCAAAGGACAGTGTAAGCTCCCAGGCTCTGCTTGGAGAGACCTTTCCCCAACACCTGGCACAGATTGCCCAGAGAAGCTGTGGCTGTGTCCAAGTGTCCAAGGCCAGGTTGGACAGGGCTTGGAGCAACCTGGCCTAGTGGAAGGTGTCCCTACTCATGGCAGGGTTTGGAACTGGATGAACTTTAAGGTCCCTTCCAACCCAAACCATTCTGTGATTCCATGATCCCACTGAAGGCAGAGCTCTCCCAGGCTGGGGGTGACCAGGGTGCAGTGCTGGCACAAACTCAATGCCATGGAGGAATTTTGCTTCTCCTGCAGATGGAGACAGCTCAGCTCACCCTGTGCCAGCCTGGCAGGAAGGCGCTGGGCTCATCCCAGCTCTGCCATCCCAGTTCCTGCTTGTCCTTGACCTTGGAGCTGAGCTCATGCCTGACCAGACCGTGGGGGTCCCTTGGTCTCTGGAGCAGGCTCCAACCACACAGGCTCCTGGCCAGTCCCTTGGCTTGTGCCTGTCCTTGTCCCTTGTGCTATCACCCCTTGCCCCCATGGGCTCCTGCCCAGCTCTGCCCTGCCCGTGGCTCCCACAGACATGGCTGTGTGGATTTGCCTCTCCCCCACCATTCCCCTTCTCTCTCCATCCCCTCCTTTCTTTCTCCCCAGGTCTGGCGCACTTTGGGCCCCTTTTGTGAGGTAAATGTGGTCTTTGCTCTCTTTTGTGCCTTGCCCTCTCCTCTCGTGCCCTGCCCTGCTCTGGCCCTGCTCCAGTCCCTGCCAGAGGGTTTTCCATGGCAGGGAGAGGGAAGGCTGGAGAGGAAAGCACCATCACACAGGGACAGATGGGCTGCCCTGCATGCAAGGACCCTCGGCAGCCCCCAGTTCCCCTTCCCTCTCTGTTGGTGGCTCTCATGTCTTGGCAGTGAGCACTTTGCCAAGGGGATAGAGGAGAAGGCACTGGGAGAGTGTGTGGCCACTTCTCTGGGCTGGAAGAACACACGTGGCCAGGGCTGTGCATGTATCCATGTGCAGCTCCACAGCTTCCTTCCCAACAGCCCGGCTCCCAGGGCTTTTCTCTCCCAGCTTCTCTGAGGTTTCCCCTTTTGCTTCCAAACAGGAGATTAAGAAACTGAAGGAACTCATGAGCGCAACTGAGAAAGTCCGACGGGAGAAGTGGATTGAGGAGAAAACCAAAAAGATCAAAGAAATCACGGTGAAAGGTATGGGCAGGTTCCCTCAGCAGCAGCTGGAGCCGGGACTGTGCCGGGGTGTTGCAGGAGAGATTGGGGAGAGCTCCTTGGTTTGGGCAGTGTTTGCTCCCTGTTTCTGGGGGAGCAGATGCCAGAGGGCAAGAAAACCCCTCTGTGCTCACCCTCCTTTGAGCCGGCTGAGGGCCCCGGGGTGGGATCCAGGCCGAGCCGTGCCCGTCCTTCCCGCTGTGGCAGGGCTGGAGCCGGAGATCCAGAAGCTGGTGGCCAAGCACCGCGAGGACATCCGGCAGCTGAAGCTGCTGCACGAGGCGGAGCTGCTGCGGTCGGACGAGCGGGCGGCGCAGCACTACGGGCGGCAGGCGCAGGAACTGCGGGGGCTGCTGGAGCGCGAGAGGGAGGAGCAGAGCCAGCGGGAGCGGGAGCGGGCCCGGCAGAGGTGTGTCACTCTGGGCTCAGTGCTGCTTTGGGGCTCATAGCTCTGGGGTGTTGTGCTCATCCCAAATATTGGGATCCCAATATTTGCAGCTCCACGGAGAGCAGCCCCTTCTCTCCTCTCCACCAGCCTCGGGTGGGCGATGCCGCTGAGCTGGAGCGTCCTCTGGCATGGTGAAGGGCAGGGTGGAGAAGAGGCCGAGTGCTCCGAGGCACATCCCTGGAGTGTCTGTGTCCCACAGGTGTGAGCAGCAGCTGGAGCAGGAGGAGCAGGCGCTGGAGCTGCAGCGGCGCCGGCTCTATGCCGAGGTGGCCGAGGAGAAGGAGCGGCTGAGCCAGCAAGCAGCCAGGTGAGCAGGCTGGGGGCAGCCCTGGAGCCGTGGGCTCCCGTGGGAAGAGGTGCTGGTGTGGATGCTGGGAGCTGTGTCTGTGCAGGCAGCGAGCAGAGGCGGAGGAGCTGCGGCGGCAGCTGGAGGCCAACAGCTCGGCCCTCACCCGGGCGCTGCGGGACGAGTACGCCAAGGAGAAGGAGGACCAGGAGAGGCGGCACCAGGTCTGGTTTCTCCTCACCTCCAGCCCTTTGGGTGCTGGCACCACCAAGCCTCAGACCCCACAGGGGCAGCCCTAGCCAGCACAGGAGGGTCCCAGGGCTGAGCTGTTGTTTTCCCTTCTCTTCACAGGCAGAGCTGAAGGTGCTGAAGGACCAGCTGGAGCTGGAGAAGCAGGCCTGGGAGGCCAACTATGTGAAGAAGGAGGTGATGGCAAGAGCTGTTCTCCAAAGGTGCCACCCATGGGCTATGAGAGGAATTTGAGGCCATGTTTGGTGTCTCCATTCCAGGAAGCCTGGCTGCTCTCTCGGGAGCGGGAGCTGCGGGAGGAGATGAGGAAGGAGAGGGACAAAGAGATTGAGCTGGTGATCGAGCGCCTGGAGGCCGACACGTCCCTGGCCAAGGAGGAGTGCGAGAGGGCAGCAGAGAACAGGTGAGGGGGAAAGGGAGGAGGGAGGTCCCAGGTCCTCCAGGGGCTGGTCCTTTTTCCCTGTCCCCTGGGCCTCTCTCCAGTGAGCTCTGGAGCAGTGTTAGTGCAAGATGGAGCAGCTCACAGGGACAGTTTACCTCTCACCTGAGAAAACAGCTCTGGATCTCTTGTGAGGCAGCTCTGCCCTTGCTGCTGTGCCCTGATCCCTTCTACAGCAGGAATGGGGCTGGGATGAGCCAGGCAGCAGTGGGATGAGCCAGGCTGCCTATCCTTCCTGCCCATAGGATCAAGAGGATCCGGGACAAGTACGAGGTGGAGCTGCAGGAGCTGGAGCGGTCGGAGCGGAAGCTGCAGGAGCGCTGCAATGAGCTCAAGGGGCGGCTGGCCGAGCTGGAAGGGGACAGCATCCGCCTGCAGGGCCTGCTGAAGCACAAGGAGCAGGAGCTGGAGGAGATCCGGAAGGTGAGAGAGGAGCAGAGCCAGTGCCCTGCCTGGATGTGCAGGAGCAGCTGTCCCAGGGGCACGGAGGCTGACTGAGGTGGTCTGGCAGGAATTTGCAGACAGGCTGGTGGGGACGGAGGAGGAGAGTGCGAGGCTGAAGGCGGAGCTGGCGGAGCTGAGGGCCAGGCAGCACCTGGAGCTGGACAGGCTGCTGAGGGAGAAGGACCGGGAGCTGGAGGAGGTGCACAGGAGGTGAGGGAGCCCAGGCGTGGGGCAGGAGCTCAGTGCTGATCCTCAGGAACAACTTCCAGCCCTGTCCAGGCAAACTAGGCAGAGGAGAATTGCCCAAGCTGGCTGCAGCTCAGCCACCCTGAATCCTCTGTCCCTTGTCACTGCTTTGTGCCATCCCATCCCCAGGGCTGCTCCTGTGCCTGCATGGAGGACATGAGTGCCAGGAGAGGCCAGTGGAGCACAGCTCTGCGTTCCTCCCTGGCAGGAGTCCTGGCCAGGATCACTGTCACCTCCTGGGGGCTCTCCGTGGCTCACACATGATACCTGTGACTGCAGCCACGTGATCTTCTCCAGAGGGGCAGGGCCCAGGGTCAGGGCACAGCCACAGAGGCTGGGGGCAGCTGGGACATCCCCAAAAGGCTTTTATAATTAAACCTTAGGAAGCTAATGTACCCTTTTTCCTGTAGACAGTTCAGTCCACACTACACAGCACCCACCAATGGCATAAAGGTGCTGCCAGTGTGTGATGGCACACACTGGAAAGGGAGAGGGAGAAGGGAGAGGGAGAGGGGCTGAGCTCCTGGGGCTGGAATCCCCCCCTGGGGCAGGGCCCAGCCCCGTGTTTGGCACTGGGGTGCTCAGCCCCCCGTGTCCCCATCAGGGTGAAGGCAGCAGTGCTGAGGAAGGAGGAGAGCATGAGCAGCCTGCGGAAGCAGTACGAGGTGAGTGAGGGCTCCCTGGCCCTGCCCTGGCTGTGCCTGTGTGGGGCACTGTGAGCTCTCTCTCCCCTGTGCTGTGCTCCGTTGCAGGCAGCCGTGCAGAGAGCCAACCTGCTGGAATCCCTGCTGGAGCAGCAGCGGCAGCTGGCCGCCGAGTGACCGTCCTGCGGGGCAGGGAGAGGGGTCAGGCTCTCCCTTCCCTCTTCCCTTCTTCTCCACAGCCTGGGCCCAGTGCTGTGCCCGTGTTGGGACACTTGGTGGCCTTTAGATGTTTGAGAGTTTTGTTCTGATGATAAATCTCTGCTGGTTTCTACAGCTGTTTCTGTATTTGTGCACATCAGTTCTAGGGCACCAGTGGCTATTCCACGAGGTCCGTGCCCACTCCCACCTTCCCAACCCCAATTCCTGCATCCCAAGACCCTCCCTTTGCTCTGAGGGTGGCCCAGCACCCCAAACTATGCGTTGCTTCCTGTTCTAAACTCAAAGAGCCAGTAGGATGCAGGGAGGCAGAGCCAGGGCAGGATGTGATCCCACAGCCTCTGCTACCTGCAGATTCCTCAACACCCCCTGACAGGGCCGGGAAATGCCTGGGCTGGGCCGGTGGCATCTGTTTCCTCTCGACCGGCCGTGTGCAACCGCTCTGGTCCCTCCCCCGGGCCGGGGCTCGGAGCGGGGGCCGGCAGATGTTTTCTCAGCTGAGTCCCTGGTGTTTCTCATCCGTCCTGCTGTTCCCTGCGCTGGGCTGGAGCCTCCCCCTGCCCCATGGCAGCACTGCCGGAGCCCCCACGGTCACATGGAGCCGCAGAGGGACCCTTTGTCACCCCAGGAAGCTGCACAGGGGCTCGGCTGCTTCCTGACGCTGGCGTTTGTCCCAACGTGGGCTCCTGGCTGCAGCTCCTGGAGGCGGTGTGATCCCAAGGCAGCCCACGGGTGTCCTATATCCCTGCCCATCCTTTGGCGTTTGGTTTGGGTGTTGTGGGGCACGAGCAGTTCCTCCAGCTGCAGGGCAGGGACACAGAGGGTGGCTGGGTCCTGCACAGTGGAGCCGTGGCCGTGCCGGTGTCCATCCCCATTTCCACACTGTGCCAGGCTGGAGAGCCCATCCCCGTGCACCGGGAAAGGCTGGGCACGGCGCTTCTTCCGCTGTTGCTGCTTTTCCAAGGAGTTTCCTGAGCGCCGCTTCCGACCCCCGCCCTGCACAGCCTCCGCTTGGGCCACCCCGAGCCTGTCCCCGGCTCTGGGAAATCTGGCGTGGGACGAGAGGGCTCAGCCCTCTCCGCCCCGGCCAGGGGCTCTTGTGCCTGTGCCCAGCGCCGTGGCTCCGGTGTAGGACCCCAACTTCCGTGCGGTATCTCCGCTGTGGGGTGAACACCCACCCGCGGTGCCCGGGGCGTGCCCGGCCCGGCTCCCGCCGCTCCCCGGGGCTCCCTCCGTGCGCTCCGGCATCTTCCCGGCCCCTCCCCGGCATCGCCCGGGCTAATTTCTAGGCCAGTGCCCGGTTCAGGCATGAATAAATCAGCGCCGTTGCATAACGGGGATGCGGATTTTCACCGGC
>JANPWX010017766.1:0-12988 GCA_024734555.1 Trochalopteron elliotii
GTGGAATTCCGAAGGGCCTTTGGCAGCAGCTGGAGGCCGGGATGAGGTTGTTCCTTCTCCGCTTCCAGAGGCAAAAATTCCTTCCCAAAATTCCCAGGCAGGCACAGGGGAGCAGCTTCAGTTGAAAGGTTTCACCAGTTTCATAGCAGCGTAGTTCTGGAAGGATGGAAAAACATGGGAATCGTTGGAAAAATGAGGGAATGATTGGAAAAAATGAGGGAATCACTAGAAGAATAAGGGAATCATTGGAAGAATGAGGGAATGATTGGAAAAATAACAGAATCATTGGAAGAATGAGGGAATGATTGGGCAAACATGGGAATCATTGGAAAAATGAAGGAATGGTCGGAAAAACATGGGAATCACTGGA
Source organism: Trochalopteron elliotii (assembly GCA_024734555.1). Lineage (NCBI taxonomy): Eukaryota > Metazoa > Chordata > Aves > Passeriformes > Leiothrichidae > Trochalopteron > Trochalopteron elliotii. The sequence continues at coordinate 371 of JANPWX010017766.1, forward strand.
AGAATAAGGGAATCATTGGAAAAATAAGGAAATCATTGGAAAAATGAGGAAATCATTGGAAAAAATGAGGAAATCGCTGGAAGAATGAGGGAATCATTGGAAAAATGAGGGAATAATTGTAAAAATAAAAGAATAATCGGAAAAATTTAACAAGCAGCGGGAATCATTCCTGGATTTTGGTTGCTCTTCCCAAAATTTTTTTAAGAGAAATTCCCACCTCTTCAAACCCTTGGAATAAATTTGGCCCCTCCCTCCAGCACCATCCCAGTGCATTCCCAGTTTTCCCTAATTTGCTGGACCCTCTTCCCTCCCCTGGATCCTGCTGCTCCTTCCCATCCCCTGGGATTCACCACCCAACTCCGGGCCTGGTATCCCTACAACTCCTTTTTCCATGATCCCAAAAAATCCAGGACATCACCTGTTCTGCCCCTTTGGAAAGAGGTCCTGGAAAATTCCCAAAGCTGCACCAAGATTTTTATGAAATGTGGAGTTTTCCAGCAGGAGGAGGCTTCTCCAGCCCTGCCCCATCCTCATTTATTCCAAGGACAAATCCATCCAGCATGGAATCCATGGAATTTTGGCAAAGGCAATCAAGGCAGACCAAGCTATCCCAGATTTTTTTCCCTCTGCATCCCAGAAAACCACAGGATCTGTCCCAGTGCCAGCACTTTGTGTTGCTGAGGACACCCCAGGAACGACCTTCCCATGGGGTTTTATTGGGATCTCCACCATTCCTGAATCATGGAATTGCTGAGGTTGGAAAAGAGCCCCAACCCTTGTTCATCATTATCCACGTCCTCAAATGCCACATCTGGAGGTTTTTGGAATAATTCCATGGATTGGGAACTCCACCACTGCTCCAGGGCTGGACACTCCTTTCCATGAGGGATTTTCCTTAATATCCAACCTAAAATTCCCTTGGAACAACTTGCGGCTGTTCCCTCTTTTCCTGGTGTTCCCTGGGAGCAGATCCCAAATCCCAAACTGGCGCCTAACTTTCAGGGGATTGTGGAGAGGCAGAAGGTCCCCCCTTGATCCCACTTTTCTCTGGGATGATCACCTTTCCCATCTCCCTCAGCTTTTCCTGGTGCTCTACCCCCTTCCCAACTCCATTCCCATCCCTGGATATGCTCCACTCTCTCCACATTTTTCCCATGAAGATCCCAAATCCTCCCCCCCACAAAAAAAAGTCCCTTTTTAACCCATTGTGCTCCTCGGCATGGAATTTTCCATCCCCTGAATCCATCCTCCCCCTCAGACCTCGGCCAATCCCTGTCCTCTCCCAGCCACTCCATACCGGGAAGGCGTAGACGAAGATTCCCAGGAAAAGCAGCAGGATGAAGAGGAGGATGGCCAGGATCAGCACCCACTTGTAGCGGCGCCACAGGATGAACTTGAGGGTCTTGTAGGGGGACGTGAACCACAGGAAGGAGGTCTCGGGACGCCTGGAGACAAGGGAAAGGGGAGGTCACATCAGAATTCCATCCTCCTGGATCCCCAATCCCATCCGCCTCGGTGGTACAGACCAGACTCCAAATCCCAGTGGATTTGTGATCCAGATCAGCCTCCCAATCCCAATGGATTCATGACCAGACCAATCTCCCAAATCCCAATGGATGGGTGGCCNCAGGGCCACCAGCCCTTGACGGTTTTCTGCTCAAAGAGGGACACGGAGCGGCCAGAGGACAGGGAATCATCCACAAGATCCAAGGAGCATTTTTCCGCCGTCTTGGCAGGCTTGGGCATCCTGTTGAGATCCATCTGGATGGATCCTGCAAGGGAGAATGTTCTGGGTGAGACATCTGGGCGGGACAATGCTTAAAACATGGATTTTTCCCTAATCCCACCGAGACTGAGACACTCCAATCATCTCAATCCAAATTCCCATCTTCCACTATCCCAGGTGGCTCCAACCCCGCCTTGGACATTTCCAGGGATGGAGCATCCACAGACAACCTGCGCCGGTGAATTNTCCTGCTCTGGATCTGCAGGAGCACTGGAAAAATTTTGGATAAGGATAATCAGTGGGAAAACCCCAAGATGCTTCTGGAAGGTGTTGGCAACAATTTATACCTTAACTTAATGATTTAAATGAATGTAATTAATTTTATTAAAATAATTTAATTTAATTTAATTTAATTTAATTTAATTTAATTTAATTTAGGAAAAGGCTCCATGGGATCCCAAACAGGATCCTTAGGAGTGACAGAAATTCCCACAATTCCAAAGAGGGAAGGTGAACAAAGCAATGAGCCTTGAGTGCCAGCACTGCCAAATTTCGCCTTCCTCTTAATTCATGGAAAAATTATGGGATTAACGCCTAAATCAGAACTTCTGGCAGAGAATTCCCAAGGATCCACTTCCCTTCCGGATACACCATGGCTCCCATCTGCTCCCAGGTCTGTCACAGGCAGTGGGACAACCAGAGACAATCAAATGCCAGCTCAGGCTCCTGAATTTATTCACAGAACACAGATATAGAAAGGAAGATTCCCCGGAATCCCAAGAATATCACACAGCTTGCTCCAAAACCCAATGTCCAGCCTGGCCTTGGACACTGCCAGGGATCCAGGGGCAGCTCCAGAAAATCTGGGAATTCCAGCCCAGCCCCTCCCCACCCTCCCAGACAGCAATTCCTGCCCAAGATCCCAGCCCAATCTCCCCTTTCCCACTGGGAAGCCATTCCCTGCGTCCTCCTGTCCCTCCAGGCCTTGTCCCCAGTCCCTCTCCAGCTCTCCTGGAGCCCCTTGAGGGACTCTGAGCATTCCCTGGACTTTTCCCTTCTCCAGGGGAACATTCCCAAGTTATCCATCAGTTCCGCACCCCAGAGTAAGAAATATCCACTGTCTGTGAAGTGGCATCCGAGTCACTATTTCCTTGTGTGAAAACAGTAATTTTTTTCCAAAAGGGATCTAATCCCACTGTTGGGATGCCTGGGAGTTAGGACTAAGAATCCCAGAATCCCTGAGGCTGGAAAAGCCTTTTGGGATCATCCAGTCCAAGCTGTGCCCAATCCCCACCTCAGCATCCAGGAATTCCTTGGACACCTGCAGGGATGGAGACTCCAAACCTCCCTGGGCACTTCCTGAGCTTGACCATTCTTTCCATTTAAAGAAATTCTCTCCTGATGTCCAAAAAAAAAATGTTGGGATAAAGGAGAAAATTCAAAATTCCACCCAAAGTTGAGGGATAGTTGAGATTGTTATTCCTGGCTCCAGCAAAGAGGAGGAAAATCCCAGTGGGATTCCCGATACCCCTCCGAGGGTGTCCCAGCAGAAATTCCTCCTGGAAGTGTCAGAAATGACGGGATTTAATTAAAACCAGGAAACTCCAGGGTTATTCACCCGTCGCTCCATAAATTTAACCCCAAGACTCGGATTCGTTATTCCGTCCAATATTAAATTATAAAAAAGGGAGGAAAAACATTCCATAGGAACATAAATATTCCAGCTGGGAGTCCATGGGCACTCCAATCCCATTGGATTCACTTTAAGAGATCCCCCTGGATGGTTCTGTTTCCATTTCCCTCCGTTCCCTGCCCAACTTTGGGAAAACCTGCCAGGAATTTTGCACTGGAGCATTTTATGGATGCATTTGAGATATTGGATAATCCAGAAATCCCAAATGAAGCCCATGGAAAATTCCCTCTCTCCCCTCTGCCGGTTGCAGCGGGTTGGGATGGATGTTTATCCAGGGGAATGTTTATCCAAGGGGATTTTTCCCAGCTTTTCCAGCCGTTTCAAATTAAAACTGCTAAAAAAAAAGGGGGAAGAGTTGATGGCAATTCTTCCCTTTCCCAGAAACTGGGGAAAGAAGGGATCCACAGGGATCTGGGAGCCATGGATCCGTGGATAAGAAAGCTGGGATGACCTCAGGAGAGGCTGGAAAATTCCAAGGTGGTGGAAAATCCATCTCCAAAGTGAACACCACAAGCTCCTTTGGATTGTCCCTTTCTGGAGAAATCCAGGTGCCTGGAAAAAGGGGAAATATATGGAATTCCAAACTGGTTTGGGGCTGGAAGGGACCCTCAAGACCATCTCATTTCCCAGCTGAAATATTCCCTGGAAAGGAAACTTCCATGAGCTCTGTGTCCTCCAGGTGCCTCTTTTTCCCAGAGAATCCCTGGCCCAGAGGTTCATCCCATCGTTCCCGCATTCCATGGATTGGAATTTCCAGTGGAGAACCATTGGAAAACTCTTCTGGGTTGATGCAACTTTTCCCAAGGATTCATTGGAATTTCTCATTGCCCCATCCCATCCGGGAAGGACCTTAAAGCCCATCCAGGGACAAATTCCACTATCCCAGGTGGATCCAAGCCCTGCCCAACCTTGGACCCGTCCAGGGGATGGAACAACAACGGCAAATCTGGGAATTCCATCCCAGCTCCTCCCCACCCTCAATGCCAGGAATCCCTTCCCGATATCCCATCCAACTTTTCCTTCAGCTTCGTTATCCAGAGGGACACGGATCCAGTTGGGATTGGTGGGAGATGACCCCAAGTTGGATGGGATATCGGGAAGGAATTCTTGGCACTGAGGGTGGGGAGCAGCTGGGATGGACTTCCTAGATTTGCCGTGGTTGTCCAAGGTTGGGCAGGTCTTGGATCCACTTGGGATAGTGGAATTTGTCCCTGGATGGGCTTCAGGTCCTTCCCATCCCAAACCATGATTCCATGGAACTCAAAAACCCAGCGGACTTTGGGATTCCCCATTCCCTCCTTCCCACCACAACATCCAAGGAAAAAGGGAACAAAACCTTGGCTCTGCACCCTCTGCATCCCAATCCCTCAGAACAACATCCTGGCATTCCAGGGATAACTCAGGTGGGAATTCAACCCTTTCCAGGTGGTTATTCAATGCTCCATCTCTCCAAATTCCACCCCCCCCCTACTTTTTTTTAATGGAAAAACACCATAAAATATAATTTGGCCCGAGACAAAACCTCCCTGCTCCAAGCCCTGACAACCCAGAACTCCACTGGAAATGCAGGAAAAGGAACAGGGAATTGGGAATTTGATGCCGAGAGAAGTTTATGGGTCCCTTTCAAGGCGGCGTGAAATTCACATCCATGATTAAATCAAACTCCGAACATTCCCTATAAAAACAACCCAGAGCGTGAAATTTATATCCCAGCCTTGTCCGAGCCGTGGGGGTAAAAAAAGGTTGGAATTATGGTTTGGGGGTTTGTTTTCCAAGCGAGGGGAGGCTCAGGGATGTTTTATGGATTTGTGTGGATAAAGCAGCAGGGAAGGCAGGGAAAAAAATCAGCTCTGATTCCTGGGAAAGTTGACAGGGCTGCATTTCTCCTGGATTGGGAATGTGCTCTGGAATACAAAGGAGCAAAGGGGATGTTTGGGAAGGAGAAGTTTGATCCTGGAAAGTCCTGTTTGAGCCTCATCCTGCAGGAATTTGGGAGTCCTGGACAGGCAGGGGACTCCCCTTGGATGTCACAGAATTCCTGAGGCTGGAAAATCCCTCCAGGATCATCGAGTCTGAGCTGGAATCAATCCCCACCTTGGCACTGAGTGCCACATCCTGGAATTCCTTGGACACCTCCAGGGATTCCAAACCTCCCTGGGCACTTCCAAGGTGTGAACACCCTTTCCATGAGGAAATTCCTGCTGATGTCTACCTTGAGCCTCCCCTGGCACAGCCTGAGGCCATTCCCTCTTTTCCTGTTATTCCCGGGATCAGATCCCAACTCCCACCTGGCTCCAGCACTCCAGGGAGTTGTGGAGAGCCTGAAGGTCACTCTGATCCCTTTTTTTTCCCAGGATGAGCCCCTTTCCCATCTCCCTCAGCTTTTCCTGGTGCTCTAGCCCTGTTCCCACCTCCCTCAGCTGCTCCTCAGGATTTACATCCATCAACACATTCCCAACTATCCCTAAAATAATTTTAATGTAACTTTCCATGCCAATTTTCCTTTGAGGAATCTTCCCACCCAAGGATCCCCAGATCTCCCTGGGGAGGTTCAGGTGTTCCAGTTTGGAATCTCCCAAGGTTTCAGGGCTTTGTTTTTCCATGTAGGGAAAGCTCCAGATGTGGGTGGATCTGTTCCCCAAATCCCTGGGACATCCCGGCCCCCCTTTCAACATCACCTGGTTCCAGGGAATTGTGCAGAGCCAGAAGGTCCCTCTGGATCCTCCTTTTCTCCAGGCTGAACCCCTTTCCCAGCTCCCTCAGCTTTTCCTGGTGCTCCAGCCCCTTTCCCAGCTCCCTCAGGAATTCTCCAGCCCCTTTCCCAGCTCCGTTCCCTTCCCTGGACCCGCTCCAGCCCTTCCACATCCATAAGAATCCCAGAACTGGACACGACACATCCACGGAGATGCCGTTTGCTCCCACATTTCATGAAAACCCTTTTCCTTGCCCTAAAGAACTTCCCAGATCCACATCCAGCTGCTGCTGGAATTGGCAAGGGGAAGCTGAACCTTCCAAAAGGAATTCCAAATGAATTTTCCACCCTGTGGGATGTGGGAGCCAAGCTCTTCCCTGAAAAGGTTTTTTTTCCCAGGAAAACGGGATCCACATCCAGGTGACCTCGGATTGTCCTGGCTGTCCCACAAATCATCCCAAAACAGGCTTAGACAGGGAATCCAACATTTAAATTTTGGATTAAAACTCTGGTTTAGGTTGAAATTCATGGAAAACGCCTTTATGGAAAGAGTTGTCCAGCTGTTATAAATGCTTATTATATAGTTGGCTTTTCACAAATATTAAAATGAATGCTGTATGTATAACGTAAAAAGTTTTACTGTATATCTTCTTTTTGAGTCGTAAAACTTTTTGTAACATTTAAAACCAGTCAAACCAGTTGAATAAAACTGAATCAAACCTTCACCAGAAGATACAGAGAGAGAGAGAGAGAATCCTCCTACATTCCTGAATTGATTAAGATCGAGACAGCAGTGGAACAAAAGCTACGAGAAATAAAATTCATGGATCTCCTGATATCAGAAATACTACCAGGCACCAACAAAAACTTTATCTGAATAAAATGTTAATTTGGTACAATGGGGCAAGTTTCGAGGGAAGGCGGGCCAAAAACCAAGGGAACATCTGGACTCAAAGGAATGTTTGAAAAATGCACATGTAAAAGGTTAATCCTTAAAACCAAGGATTTTGAAGGAGTGAGTGTGCTTTCTAGTGAGGCACCCTCAGCTGAGAAACTTTTGCTTTTCTGTCTCCTAATTGTCTATTTTTTTTTTTTAATTTTTATTAAACTTATAAATTTTTCTAAGGAAAGTGAACCTTGTTTTTCACACAGCCATGCAGAGGCTGCCCAGGGAAACAATGGAATGTCCATCCCTGGAATGATTTCAAATCCCTCTGGATGCAGCACCTGGGGATGTGGTCAGTGTCTTAGAGGTCCTTTCCATCCTAAATCATTCCGTGATTTTCCTATTTTCCACCCCCAGAAACTGTTTTCCTGCAGGACCCAAAAACCTGGGAATGTGCTCTTCCCATGCAGCCAACATGGATTGAATTTTCCAGGGCTTGGAGAAAAAGAGAGCACCAAAAAAAGCAGGAAAAGGGATGGAGATTCCAAAGGAATGCTGAGAAAAGCATTAGAAAAGCATTTCCGTGTTTTCAGGAGAGCTCTCCTAAAGATGGGAATATTTCTCTTCCATGGAAATATTTTAGAAACTGGGATTGGGAAGAATTCCTCCCTCAGAGGGAGAAAAAAAATCTTTATAACATGAATCCAGCCAGGAAAGTTAAGGAAAACCATCCCAAAGTGGTTGGAAGGTTCAGAAAAGCAGGAATAAGAGTGGCACCTGGGTTTCCCTGGCTTTTCCATGGATTTCCCTGGTTTTCTCTGGTTTCCCGTGGTTTTCCATGGTTTTCTGGTTTTCTCTGGTTTTCCCTGGGGTTTCCCTGGTTTTCCCTGGGTTTTCCCTGGATTTCTCTGGTTCTCCCTGGATTTCCCTGGTTTTCCCTGGATTTCCAGGCTCCCAATCACCCCAGGTGTTCACATCAGACCAAAAAATCATGGACACTGTCTTATCCAGGGGCATCCTTGTTTTTTTGGGGGAGAGTATTTGCAACCTGACCCATGGAGCCCCCAGCTAGAGGAATTCCAGCTCTGGAATTCCCAGCATGGGAAGGATGTGGAACTCTTGGAGCGATCCAGAGGAGGCACCAGGATGGCCGGAGGGATGGATGAAAAGCTGAGTGAGCTGGGAATGTTCCCCTGGAGAAGGGAAAAATCCAGGGAATGCTCAGAGTCCGTAAAGGGACTCCAGGAGAGCTGGAGAGGGACTGGGGACAAGGCCTGCAGGGACAGGACACAGGGAATGGCTTCCCAGTGGGAAAGGGGAGATTGGGCTGGGATCTTGGGCAGGAATTGCTGTCTGGGAGGGTGGGGAGGGGCTGGGCTGGAATTCCCAGATTTGCTGGGGCTGCCCCTGGATCCCTGGCAGTGTCCAAGGCCAGGCTGGATGGACTTGGATCCACTTGGGATCAGGGAATATGTCCCTGCCCATGGAAATGGATTGGATTTATGGGATTCCTATGGGATCTATGGGATATCCCATCAAAACCATTCAAAATCATAATTCCCAGTCAGTGCTCTCCCAGGTGCAGAATTCCAGACCTGGAAGGGGTTTTAGGTGCTCCCAGAGGGAACAGGGGGATGTTATCCAAGGTGGTTTCCCTGGGATCATTCAGCACCATTCTCAGGGAATTTTGAGAAAATCAAGGAATCCCAAAATCCCAGACTGGCTTGGACAGGAAAGGACCTTAAATCCCATCCCATCCCATGGGACACCTTCCCCTATCCCAGATTGCTCCAAGCCTTTTCCAACCCATCCTCCTGAACTCCTGGAAGCTTGGATCCATCAGCTGACGGTGACATCACAACCCCAAGCTGTCAGGATACCCGGGACAGTGGAATTTTTTCCTGGATTCAACTCCATGAACCTTTATCACCCACCCCACCCAAACCATTCCATAATTCCGTGATTCCTAATCCATCTCACCACACTCCCGGGATCTCCAGCATGGAGCAAACAAAGGAAAAAACCATTGGAAAACTCTTTCTCTCCCTGTGGTTGGGCACAGGTGGTTTCGTGCAGCTCCCAATTCCCCACAGTCGCTCCCAACCTTTTGATTGGAATTCCACCTCTCCAGCACCGGGATTTTTTACGGCCACAGGAGTTCAAACAGCACATGGCCAGATCAAAAAAAAATTCCCGGGGCCAGGAATTCCCCACCCAGCTTTTCCCTTCATTATTCCAGGCCTTTACAGAGAGCTTTTACAAGGTGTTAATTTTCAGATCCAGCCTTGGGACGGCCATGTGGTGGGAAAAGATTCCAGGTCGTCACAGCGGGATGGATTTGCTTTAAAGGGTTTTTTTTTTTTTTTATGGAGGGTTTTTTTACTCTGAGCAGGATAATTGGATGTAGTACACCCTGTACTCGGGATTTGTTTGGGATAATGAAGCGTGAAATGGGCCCGGCTGGGATGTTGTCAATCATTGGAATTGCCTGGGAAAGGATTCGGAAGCCTTTGGGAATTGTCTGGGATGGGGGATTCGCTCAGCATCTTCACGGCCAAGGCGCTGGTTCCGTGGAAAATTAGATGGGATAAGGATCTCGGTGGGGTTTTGGGATCTCAGTGGGTTTCAGGGATCCCCAGAGGATTTTTGGGGATCACAGTGGGTTTCAGGGATCCCCAGGGAATTTTTGGGGATCCCACCACGTTTCAGGGATCCCAGGGGTTTTGTAAATCGCAGGGGATTTTTGGGGATCCCAGTGGGTTTCAGGGATCCTGAGGGGTTTGCAGATCACCAAGGGATTTTTGGGGATCACAGGGGATTTTTGGGGATCACAGTGGGCTTCAGGGATCCCCAGGGGATTTTGGGGGATCCCAGTGGGTTTCAGGGATCCCAGGGGTTTTGTGGATCCCAGGGATTTTTTGGAGATCACAGTGGGTTTCAGGGATCCCCAAGGGTTTTTGGGGATCACAGTGGGTTTCAGGGATCCCCAGGGGATTTTTGGAGATCACAGTGGGTTTCAGGGATCCCCAAGGGTTTTTGGGGATCCTGGTGGGTTTCAGGGATCCCAGGGGTTTTGCAGACCCCAGGAAATTTTGGGGATCACAGTGTGTTTCAGGAATCCCCGGGGGATTTGTAAATCCCAGGGAATTTTTGGGGATCCTGGTGGGTTTCAGGGATCGCCGGGGGTTTTGTGGATTCCAGGAGATTTTTGGGGATCCCAATGAGTTTCAGGGACCCCCGGGGAATTTTTGGGGATCACAGTGGGTTTCAGGGATCCCAGGGGTTTTGTAAATCCCAGGGGATTTTTGGGGATCACAGTGGGTTTCAGGGATCCCGGGAGTTTTGCAGATCCCAGGGGATTTTTGGGGATCCTGGTGGGTTTCCCACAGACCACAATGAGCCAAAAAATCATGGAATCATGGAATGGTTTGGGGTTGGAAGGGACCTTAAAGATGATCCAGTTCCATCCCCTGCCATGGATAGGTAATCTCCCATTGGATTATTCCTCTTAATCCTTTTAATCGCCAGGTGAAGGAAATCTAAATTAATTGATCTCCTCTCTTGCTTGGTGTCCAATTTTCCCTAATTCCCATCTTTTCCATCATCCAACTTTCGCCTGTGTTATTCCATGCACAGATCCCAACCCCATTCCCATTTCCTTCCATCTGTACAATTCCCATGAATTCCACACCAGGAGCAGCTGGAGGAACAAGGAGATCAAAATCCCATCCAAAAAAAAAACCCATCCACCCCGACTCCCAATCCAACTCTCTCCCTGAATCCAAAGCTTTTCTTCCAGTGGCACATCCCAAACCATGTTCCCATCAGGAATTTAGAGGCAGCTCCTTCCTTCCTTCCCCCATTTTTAGCCACTTTTGGGAAGTTTTGGCAGGGCACAATGCCTGTTATTCCATGTTGGAAAACAGAGATTCCCACCAAACCATTCCCATCTCCAGCTTTGGAATATCCCTGTTCTGCAAGAGCTTTTGGACACTCGCTCCAATATTTTTCCTGCTCCAGCCTGGATCAATCCTTCCCTGAGGGATCAGCACCTCAAAAAAAAAACAAAAAAACCCACCACTAATCCCGACCCCATTTTCCTTCCAAACATGGATTTTTGAACAAAATTCCCAAAAATTTCACTGTCAACACCACGGAAAGGCTCAGCTTTGCACGGCTCAGCTTGTGAAGGTCCAAAATTCCTGTTCCACCCTGGAATTCCCAGAAAAATTCCAGAAAACTGCAGAAATTCCATCCAGGACCAACTCACCTTCTTGGCCACGTGGCACATCTGCTCTGCTGGGAGATAATCGAAGGGGAAGATGAACCTCCAGTTGAAATTCCCTTCTCCTCCCATGGATCTGTAGTGGACGTCCGTCTTCTGCTTGTTCTCTTCGTGTCCCACCAGCCACCTGCCAGGGACAAGCAGAGCCCATGGAAAACCAGGATCATTGAGGATTTGGGATCTCAGCTCAATGTCACAACAACATCCAGGAGTGGGAGATGGAATGTTCCTGATCCCGGTGGCTGCTGGGGGTGGGGGAAAGCTGGAGATGGGAGAAGGAACGCAGCAGTCCCAGAGTTGGGAAATCAGTCAGTGCTGAGGGTAGCAACTCCAGAATTCCACAATCATAGAATGGTTTGGGTGGGAAAGATATTAGGGGTCATCCCATTCCACACCTGCCATGGCAGGGACATCTCCCACCATCCAGGTGGATCCAAGCCCCAATGTCCAGCCTGGCCTTGGACACTGCCAGGGATCCAGGGGCAGCCCCAGAAAATCTGGGAATACCAGCCCAGCCCCTCCCCACCCTCCCAGACAGCAATTCCTGCCCAAGATCCCAGCCCAATCTCCCCTTTCCCAGTGGGAAGCCATTCCCTGTGTCCTGTCCCTGCAGGCCTTGTCCCCAGTCCCTCTCCAGCTTCTCCTGGAGCCCCTTTATGGACTCTGAGCATTCCCTGGATTTTTCTCTTCTCCAGGGGAACATTCCCAGCTCTCCCAGCCTGTCCATCACTCCTTGGCAATCCCTTTCCATTGCTTGACAGCTTTTCCACCAAGATTTTTTCCCTGTTATCCAATCTAGGAAAAGCAGGTTCCAGCCCCTGTTCCAGAGGCAGCAACAGATGGAAGGAACAGTCCCCACTGGATTCCCAATCCATAGAGCAGATCCTTAGGCATAAAAAGGTTCACTTCACCCATTCCCAAGAGGACTTTTCAGGATAACTTTCCTTTGGGATGGAAGATCTGGAAGATGAGCAAGGTTTTACTCGTCCCAAACCTCACAGGATTCTCTTGGACACTACAAATTGGGAAAGGGATCTCAGCATTCCCTGGATGTTCCCACTTTTCCAGCAGCACGATTTTTTAGGAGCCCCAAAAGACACAGAACAGCTCAACTGGAGCTGATAACAAAGGATTTGATGGGAATACCAGGAAAGCCACAAGGAATTCTGGATTTACAGGAGAAAATAAGAATTGTAAACCAGGGGTTTACAGTCTGTTCCCAAATCCCGCCTCTTCTTGCCTGTAAATCCCAAAAAAGGAACACTCTTGACTGGGATTGCACTCTTTGACACAAGAGGGAAGGGAAGGGAAGGGAAGGGAAGGGAAGGGAAGGGAA